>JAMFTM010000156.1:0-121676 GCA_023522825.1 Diaporthe ampelina
AAGCTTACTAATTTCTGCTACAAAAGAACTGGCCAAACATATATGTTGCTCTCATGCCTTGACGGGCCTATAATTACATGAATAATCATGATGTTAGAACTGGGAAAAGAAACAGAAAAAAAAGAAAGAAAAAAACAAGAATTGTGCTCACTATTTGCCACACCTCGTTCTGCTAGCCAACAAACGCCACAGCCAAGTTCAACGACCTTGTTTCCGAGCCCCAGGAGGCTGAGCCCTGGTGCTTCCCCAGTGGCTTATACTGGGTTGAAGCAGAAGGCATCCCCCACGAGCCGGACCTTGTCCACGATAGCATCTCATGACTGAGGTAGTCTGGTTCCTAATCTCCCACACATATAAATGCATGTGCATGTGGTGCCTTCATACAGTGGTAAACGCTCAAGACCCAGCGTTTAAAAACATACAACACCGATAACAGTGGGTTTGCTTACTTGATTTGGCATCCAAAAAAAAGTCAGATTTCATTCAATCATAATGTAATAGTACAGAATAAACACTCTTAACATTCATCAATAAGGACCTTCAATATTTCCTATCTAAAATATGAGTATATGGAACTACCAATTTTTGATACAGAATGAAGATAAGGGAAACGAACAATTGGGAAGTCTATGTGAGGGGGTGACTGGGGGCCTTCTTGTTGCTTACTCATCCAGTAGAGCCCATTTGCTTATACCCTTGAGGACTGAAACCTTATTCCTATATAATTTCCCCAAACCTTCCCCCTTACTTAGAAGATAGCGCTGACTTGGCATTAATTGACATATCTAAAGATAGCTACCTTATCTCTGTATCTCCTCTCCTAGCAGCGAACATATACCAGGGTGGGAGCAACAAATACATTGCGACTATCCACCAGCTTTTTGAAGTCGATGAATGAGCTCTCGAACTGGTTACAATGACTACAAGCAACGTTAGCCTATCGGTTGTGGTCATTGGTGGTGGCATCGGCGGACTGACAGCGGCCATTGCAATGAGGAAGGCCGGACACAAAGTCACAGTTAAGACACTCAGCTATACCCCTCCTTTCCGTACAACGTTGTTGTGACCCGCACTCAGGAGTACTTACAGGATATCACACAGGTTTTTGAGAAGTACAGCTTGTCGGGTGAAGTAGGAGCTGCCGTTGGACTCGGGTCAAATTCGCTGGACTATTTACAAAGCCTCGGCTTTGATAATACTAGAGCGAAGGTTTGCAAAGGTGAGTAGCGTCAGGAGGTTTTCTACTAGGTGTCATTCACCCAAGAGACAGTCTCAGAGACATTAGTTATTCAACCGCGGTCAAGAGCTGACCAAGGCCCCTGGCGCTGACGTGGCTATCAGTGAAAAACTCACAGATCCTCGATGGGAGGACACTGGAGTTACTGCAAGTTTTGGAGGTAGCGGGAACAGCCGGAGGCACAGTCTATCGACCTGACCTGCGCGAGGAGCTGAGACTTGTGGCAGAGTCGCCGCTGTCTAATAAAGGTGGTGATGAGGAAGCACTAAACACGCCATGCCGCCTTCTCGGATATACAGAGGTAGTAAGCATCGATCCGGAGCGGGGAATCATTCACCTGGCCGACGGTTCACAAGCGGCGGCAGACCTCATCATCGCCGCTGACGGCGTACACTCGTCCGCGATGTCCCTCATTCTCGGCGAACCCTCCCCGGCTCTGCGGAGCAGCAGCACGGCCGCCCGCGCCGTGATCCCGGTTGCCAAGCTGAAGCAGAACCCATTTGCACGGGTCATGGCCGCTGTCCCCGGACGCAGCACGTTCAGTGTGGCGCCTGATGGCAAGCGGTACCTGCTAGGATATTGGTGTCATGATTTCGAGTATCTCAATCTAGTCCTCTACGCCCTCGAGGATATACCGGGCATGGTAATCCATACGATGCGCGGTGAGACGACCCGGGAGCATCTGGCGGCTGCTCTAAATGAATTCCATCCGGACCTTGGCACCGTCTGTGAACATCTGCTGGAGGTTTTGCCGCTGTGGCGGCTCTACACGCGAGCACCTGCTGCTCGATATAGCCGGGGCCGTCTTGTCGCCATTGGCGATGCGGCACATGCCATGTTATCGCACTTGGGCCAAGGTGCCAACTCTGCCATTCTCGATGCTGCGGCTCTCGGTACCCTTTTCGAAGACCTACCAGATGCGTCACCTGAGACCATCTCTTCTCGACTTCGTCTCTTTGACGAGATCAGGGTTCCCCTCAATTCAGCAGTTCAACTATGGTCAGAAATACCAATGTATGAGCTACCTACGAAGAAGAATGCCGATATCCGGGCATTACTACCAGACTTCGAGCTACCCGGTAAGTCTGCATGATGCGGCACGCTTAGGAAGTTTTCTAACATGAGAACAGAGACGACTCAAGAACTCGTGAATTTCCTGCATCGGTACGATGTCGTGAGTGTGTGCAGGGAAAGGCTACAAAGCTCGAATAAAGTGGACCAGGAGGCCGCGTTGAATTGAACTACATTTCTTCTACTACCCGGGGACTAGGCGGCCGGTCGCCTGCTATCTTGAGCAGTCCAATGCCGTCAGTTTAGCTGCATGTCCCACTGGCAATGTACCACAAAGCATGCGTCCAATTTCGAGCTACGAGCAGTTTCATTGGCATTTCAGTCACACCAGAAACAAAGTTTATATACATTGTGAAAGACTAGCGCTTGCCACGAAGAAATGACATTTACTCCTTTTCAAGAGCAGCGCTCACCAACTCATTGAAGTTCTATTCACAAGTTAGTACCGCGATCGTGTTAGTGTTGAATGAGGTACTCACAGGTGTGCCAAAGCCGGTGACGGCGTCCCAGCCAGCCTGAGCCGGGAAACCGGAGGTGTTGCAACCGTAGCTCGAGCCGATGGTGATATCAGTGAACGTCTTGTAAGCCTCCTTGTACAGCCATGGGTTAATGAAACCCAGCGTGGGCTTGCCGGCCGCGATGAGGGCATCGTTCACGAGAGCCAGAATTCCGGCGACGGTGGGCGACGAGGCGCTGGTACCACCGACACGGGTGATGTTGCCGGCGTAGATGATAACGTCGAGGTTACCCTGCGCCGAGATATCCGGGTAAGCACGGCCGGTCTTGTTGTATAGGCCGTCATAGGTGCCGTTCAGGCTGGCGATGTACTTGTTGACGGTCGACGCCTGGTACTCAGGCTGCGCGAAGTAGTTGCTGAACCCAGCCCCCGAGGCGAACCGGGTCACGGCCGTCTCGGGCGTGAAGTTGGCGGTGGCGCCGATCGAGGTGACCCACGGACACGACGTGGGGAAGTCAGGCGTGAACTTGTAGGTGTTGCTGCCGTCGTTGCTGAAGCAGTCGCCGTCTCCTCCGACGCCGGCGTCTCCGGAAGAGACTAGGTAGGTGACACCGCGAGCACCGAGCTGGGCATAGCCGGAGCAGACTCTCTCGGCGTAAGACTGCGGCACGGTCTGCTCGTCATCACCGTAAGATGAGCTGAAGACATTTGGGATGTCTTCTTGCGCTAGGATGTAGTTCAGGAAGGCCAGGTACGGCTCGTTGGTGTTAGTTGGGGTGCTCAGCGAGGGGATGAAAGGCGGGCTTCCACCAGTGTTGTATGCGAACAGAGGCGTAGGAGAGCTGACACCGAGGACCAGCTGCGCGTCAAGGTTACCCTCGACGTTGGCACCCTCGTTGACAAAGACGGACTTGTTGGGGCCTTGGTAGTTCGGCCCGTCGTCAATGATGATGAACTCGAACTCGTCGGCAGCAGCGACTTGGTCCGGGCGGAACATCTGCAGGAACTGCTTGGCATCGTCACGGCGGCTGGTCTCGTTGAGATAATTGTTGATTGCAACCGAATTGTCATCGGCAGCCTGTGCAGTATAGTTGATCGTGCCGTAGACTGTACGCAGGCAGTCGAGGGTGACGAAACTGGCGTTGCAGACTGCCGAGATGTTGGGGGTGCTGCTTGCCAGCAGAGATGCAGGCTGCTGCTTGTACTTGAACTTGCCCGTGTGCTCCCACCAGGTCAACTCGTGCTCCGACAAGTCGTACCTGATGGGCTTGTGCTCAGGCTTGGGTGTCAGGAACGAAGTTGTGGGCTGGACGACATCGATATGGTCATGCAAGTTCAATGGCAGTGACCATTCTGTGGCGCGGTTGGCAATGTGGCCCCCGTCGTGTTCATACTTCGTGTAGTTCGTCTGAAGCAGCTCCTCGGCTTTGGAAATGGGCACAATGATGGAGATCCAGTCCTGGGCAGGCGAGTAAGCGATCTCTCCCACGCCGTGCCCCTCGAGCCATCGGTGGACACTGTCGATAGTCGCGTCGGTTGGACGGACAATATCTGCGACCTCGTCGGCGGACAGGTGCTGGCCGTAGCGAGCGTGGTCAGGGTCCGAGATCTGGAGCAGGTGCTGCTCGATAGCACCCTTGTTGCCCTGCTTCAGGCCGATCTGGAGATTGATAATGTCGGATTTGTCTGCCGGGCCAAGACTCGTCCAAGACTTGGGGACAAAATGTCTTTCCTTTACGGCATAGTTGGCCGACGGAGATTCAGAGGGCAGAGCCGCGGCGCCGAGGATCATGGCGCCCAGGCCTACACAGAGCTTAGCCGGAGACATTGTGGATATGACAGTCAGGTCGTCGAACTTGGCACGCGGATAGAACTGACTTGGCTCATCTTGGCGTCAAGAGGAGCGACTGATATACATACAGTCTCATGCTGTTCAAGCCCCAAGCGCTCCTGTGCCATTTTAGCCAACAGAATGTCGTGCTTGTGATAGCGCAATCGGTCGTGCGCCCAAAGGAGAAGGTGATAACACTTTCCCGCACTCCTGGTGCTTGTCGATCACTGCTCGTTTTTATAGTTTAATTAGGTCTCCCGAGGTCCCCACCAATCACCGTGTCATCACTAAAAACAAGCGGATTCGGTCCGCACCAGATGCTAGCTTAATACGGCAGGTATAGGTCCTATTGTGCTGAATCAATGATGTGATGCAGAGTGAATCCGGCAGCAGTGCACAGGGGATGTGTCCAGGTCTTCTACGAGCTTTGGCTGTACCGTAGCAGCCCATGTGGGTGTCCCGGTGGTGCCTTCCAGAAAGCCGTCTCATAGGGCAGCATTACAGCATGGGTGCCACGCGTTACTTGCACGGCAAGTGGGCAGGGTATCACAGCACGTGGAGAACCTCAGGGCGCGTACGACTGTAGGGGATATATTGATCGAAGGTGGGGTTACCAGCACTTGTCTCTCCCATATATACCCTTATCAGACTCCTTGTCACAGCTATATGTGTCTCTCCGGTTTGATCCCAAAAGCCAATTGATGTTCTTAAGTGGACACGCGGGAGGTCGGTGACCGAGAGCATCAATGAAGCTTGTCGTCTTCGATCAACAAATGTTTCAAAGATGCGAAACGAAATCTCAATTGTAGATAAAAAAAAGTCAGTTTCCTAGTCCCGAGCTAAAGAAGCGGGCCATATAATAATTGCCTTCAACAACAGGTACTAGAACTGTAGATACCGAACTTCCAATTACTGTGCGCATCAAAGAAACCATGTAAATCTAAAACATGTGCGCACGAGAAGTGCGCTACGAAATTAAAAGAAAATAAAGAATCCTATGTGCCGGTATGTGAATCAATTCCACATCTTACAGCCGCGTCTATTTCCATTTGAACCTTTTAGCCCAGATATTGACTTCGAAAGCAGAACACGGTTTTGATACTTTCCTCCGGTTCCACAACGTGCCGAAAACTGAACAGGGACGTAGACAGACATTTGCACCTGCGAGAGAGCGCCAAAAACATTTACGAAATGATATATGTGGTTTTGGGAACGCCGTTCAAGCCCCCATATACTCAATCAAAGGTCGCGCTGGGCAAGGACCAGGAGGTGTGGTTGTTGTTCCGTATCAAAATGACTTGCCGTCCGTAGGTGATGTAGTGAAGTTGGCCATTTACTTTTGTTCGGTACGTAGGTTGGTGTTCCCCCGGTGCACCCCAAAGCATATCCTTACTCGACGCAAACGGTGTTGGTATTCATTGAAGCCTAAGGAGGAAGAACTCTGTCTCGAAGCGCCACCGATACGCAAGCTCCACTAGCATCTATCGTAAAGGGAAATGTAGGGAGTCATTAGCGGAAGTTGGATTCATCATCCAAAGTTGACCTTTAAAGCATGGCCTCTAATTCCCCTCGCGGAAGGTTATGCCGTATACGTACCCCTCCGGGGGAGGGGTTGGCCCCCTCAGAGGCTGATACGGCGCTGGGTCCGCGAAGTTATTGTGCAAAGCTTCCATCCGGGGACGGATGAGCCCCGAGGCCACGGTGCGAATGGTAGTTAGACCCCTCCCGTCCTTGTGCCACCCGTCATAGCCCTTGGTCAAGTCATCGTTCTTTGAGTAGACGTGGACACCTCCTTTGGACTTCGAAGGCTCTCCCCGCATTGGCCAATTCGGGTTCCACATCACATTTGTCGCAACCTCGACAGAGATATGCTTGCGGCTGCCAGGAGTCGCAGCCGAGGAATGCATACTCGAGCTGTGATGAAAGTGTCAGTCTTGTTCAGCAGTTGGGCCAACTCGTCATCATGGTGTCAACGCCTTTGGCACTTCTTACGTGACAACGATGACTTCGCAGGGCCGGCAGTGGCGAGCTGGCAGGAACCCCATATCATCCTGGGATTTTTTTTTAGCCGGCTCATAGTTTACTTCACAAGTCTGGCCTTGAGACTCACCGCTTCACCTCGTGTATACGCTGCTGCGAATTCTTTGAGCACCTCCATCTCGGCTTTGATAATCTTTTCGGTGCGCTTAGCATCCTCGTTGTGATAGACGATACGGATCGGGCGGCCGTCAACATCCTCAGCATCAATATGTCCTCTGTCTTGGAATTTTTTCATGGTGTAAAAGATCCAATGGCCCGACAATGGGATTAGGTCTAGGTCCCAGAAGACAACGTAGAGTTAGCGAAGTCAAATCATATATTACGCTGAAAATGAAAAAGGAGGTTTCTGTTATAATGCTACCGAAAAAGACGGACAATAGCGTGGGTGACCGAACGGTGATGACGGGGACCTCAGTTTACAGAGTGTAACGTATTGCACTGGAATACGTCGCCAAGTTCCAAGAGAAATATATGAAGGGAATATCAACAAGGCTGTGATACGCTTGCATCCCGCGGCCACAAGCGGCGCTGTAGACGATTTGAAACCTGGTTGAAGTGAATCAGCTTACCAGGTGTAATAATCCTTGGGTATGGGTGTGCAGGTAGTCAACCATGAGGGCCAATTCAGAATGCGCAGGTTCATCTTTGAAACGCCAACACTGGCCGTATTTGAGCTCTGAAGAGTAGTAGAGGCAGGCATTACACCGTGGTCCTGTCAAGGCTAGCCGTTTGCGGAATCAAGGAGGGAATATACCTTTCTTTGATTTTGTAATGCGGGAGGACGTCTGTATGAATCTTGCATTGTCTCCAAAGGCACTTCGGCACATTTTAGTCATAATAATCGATCCCACGCGGATCAAAATGGGTTCACTTGTACATCAGAAAGAGATGACTATCGATTTATTTATGTTGGAAATCCAACCGGGTCCTGTGTGCCAAGGTATGTGGTGGATTTGAAGGCAGAATAAAGAAGACTGTCTAGTTAAGACAGGATTCATATTCATACATCATTTGTTGAGGCCATTGGCTATATCCAGCTGTCACGCTCAGCCGTACTTGTAACGGCTCTACGAACGGCTCTATGATACAGGCGAACCGTCTCTTAGAACCAGACGGTATTGAAGATTGAACAGCTCTGGACAGACTCAGTTGCTTCTGATTTAACTTCAGAGCTCCTCGGTTGTGTGCTACGTTACATCGACTCTCGACAGCAGATTCAGACTCAGTGGGCAAAGCAAACCACGGAAATTTGAATCCCTTGTGACTGAGTTGACGGGCCCGAACCCAGAGCCCGTGGAGTATGTGGCAGATTGAGGCAGAAGGTTCTCCCAAAACGCGGGGCAGCATTGTCTGTAGGAGAAGAGCATTGGAACAAAGCAGCTTGGGGCTTCTCGCGCATATATCTGAGGGTTGCCATGCACTGGTGTACTTGGCCATCCTGTGAAGCTTTCGATCTACTCGGGGGGTACACCCACGCTCTCGTTGGGTTTATTATAGTTTGTCTTGGAAAGCAAGACCATGATTGTGCAACTCAAAACTGCCAAAGGCTTGCAGGATGAGAGACCACATTGACATGAGGCTGGACGGCGCACGCACACGGGTTGCTCTGCACGTGGCGACCGCGTGATGGAATCTGAACAGTCTCAGCTCTGCAGTCAGATCTCTGTCCAGTGGCTTGCGACCTGGCAAATGGTCTTGCATTGTTTCGAAGGCCACCATGCAGTGGCTGTGCATCGAATCGTCCTTCTGGCTGTGTGGCTGTGTGGCTGGGTGCTGTCGAGGACGCGCGTGTGGTGAGATTAACTCGTGGGCCAGCCGGGCCATTCGCTCCGCGTTGGGAGGTTTGGGGTAGCAACAGGGGCCGATCCTGACAAGTGCAGCGGCTCGGAAGCAGCCACCAGGAACCGTGGGGCGGCGGCCAGGACAGGCCAGGCTAGCACGGGCTAGTTGAGCACGGATCAGGATTCTAGCCCACGGTGCCCACGCAGATGAATCTGGGCGTGATGTCATTACTACGATCAACATCAGACGCTTCAGACGGGCTGGACGGCAAATCACCCTCGTCACCTGTCCAACGGCCAAGTGCCAGCAAACAGCACAAAGCTACCCGTCGTCTCACCACCAGTCGTCTGGTCTGCCCAGGTTTGCCTTTTTTGGTTGTCATTTAGTTGCCAGCCGCCCTAGCGCACGGCAAAGAAATGGCTACCAATCTTAATGAATGGGATGACACGGCAATTTTTGCCTGTCAGGGAGGAGGGAGTCACTGTGTGTGTATTTCAGGTTCTCGGGTAACTCTACTGTGTTGTGTGTGCAGCCACCTAGAGCCATCATAATCTCTTTTTTTGCGCCTGCCATTGCTGTGACGAGCTTCCCTGCTTTATGTTTCCATAATTGCTGTCAATTATTTCCATCTTTCTGGACCTGACCTGGGGGACCCACCTGCGAACACCTACACTACATCATTGACCTGTAATATTCCCGTCAACACACGTCGCAACCCTCCCCCAGTTCGCGGCACCGCCTCGAGCACGCGAGACCCTACAGGCAGGATGATGCCCAAGCTGAGCCCGCCGGCCGTCGCGCCTGAGGATCAGGACCTGAAGCTCGAGACCACCAATGCGCCAGCCGGACAGCCGTCTTCGCTGATCCGAGATGACAAAGGACAGCTCGCATTCCCTGGCTATGTCCCCCAGCAGCCCAAATCGCCCGTCAGCCCGCACCCTCCCTCGGCCGAGAAAGAACCGCCCGCGCCAGGAGGCATGCGAAAAGCAGCATCAGAGCCTCTGGGATCAGATGCTGGCGATCTGGACGCAGCCCCGAGGCCCCAGCCAGGCCAGAGGTCTGCCACTACAGCTCCACCAAAGACGACACGAACAACACCCGCCCTCCCTCCTGCCATCAAGCGAGCTGGCACCAACGTCTCCGAACTACAGCAAGCCCTCTGGAACACAAGCTCCAATCTCCAAGATGATTCCTCGAGCAGCGACTCCTCGACCGACGATGAGGACTTCGGTGCCGGCGTCGAACGAACAGACCAAGCCACCACGGCCGGCAAGAAGCCACAGCCCCCTCGATCCGAAAAGACCGACCAATTTCGACGCTTCAAGGTCGGCAACGAGAACTACAGGACCAAGGGCAAGGTATCCAAGCGCGACGGGCGACTGGCCATCTCCATCAAAGACACAAGCGACAGGGGCTATCTCGTGAAGGCCCTCGGCACCACCGTTGGGAAGCTAGTTCCCCTGAAGGAGGGCGACGAAGCCGAGCAAGACGAAGAACGTCCCACTGCCGAGCGAAGATCCTCCGAGACGATATTGACCCCCGAGAGTTTCCAATGCCCCAAACTAAATATTGTCATCATGGTGATCGGTAGCCGCGGGGACGCCCAGCCGTTCCTGAAGATTGGCAAGGTCCTGAAGGAGCAATATGGCCACAGGGTCAGGATCGCCACCCACCCGGCTTTTCGCGACTTCGTGGAGAAAGACACGGGGCTGGAGTTCTTTTCCGTCGGGGGAGACCCGGCCGAGTTGATGGCTTTCATGGTCAAGAACCCAGGCATGATACCTACGCTGGAGACCGTGAGGGCAGGCGATATTGGCCGGAGGCGACAGGCAATGGCGGAGATGTTCGAGGGATTTTGGAGGGCCTGTATCAACGCTACAGACGAGGAAAAGAACGCCAAGAACGCTCGCATGATGAGCCACACAAACCCCTTTATTGCCGACCTAATCATCGCCAACCCACCGAGCTTCGCACACGTCCACTGCGCAGAAGCGCTGGGCATACCCTTAATCATGGCATTTACCTTCCCATACACGCCGACAAAATCATTCCCGCATCCCTTGGCCACCATCAAGAAGAGCAACGTCGACCCTGGCTACTCGAATTTCATGTCCTACCCACTCGTGGAGATGATGGTGTGGCAGGGACTGGGCGACCTCGTCAACGACTTCCGTGTCAAAACCTTGTGTCTGGACCCCGTGTCGACACTGTGGGCCCCGGGTGCTCTATACCGCATGAACGTACCTATTTCCTACCTGTGGAGTCCTTCCCTCGTCCCGAAGCCCTCGGATTGGGCAGACAATATCGACATTTCGGGCTTTGTATTTCTAGACTTGGCTTCCTCCTTCACCCCTCCAGATGAACTCGACCAATTCCTCAAAGCCGGTGATCAACCTATTTACATCGGTTTCGGGTCGATTGTCGTCGACGACGCCGACAAGTTCACAGAGATGGTCTTCGAAGCAGTACGGCTCGCAGGTGTAAGAGCCCTCGTCTCTAAGGGCTGGGGTGGCTTAGGCGGAGAGAACGTGCCGGACAACATCTTCATGCTCGAGAACACGCCCCACGACTGGCTCTTCCCAAAGGTCAAGGCCTGCGTGATCCACGGCGGCGCTGGCACAACTGCCATGGCCCTGAAATGCGGCAAGCCGACCATGGTCGTGCCGTTCTTCGGAGACCAACACTTTTGGGGCCCGATGATCGGGAGGGCAAAGGCGGGGCCTGAGCCTGTGCCCTACAAGAACCTGTCGGCTGAGAAGCTCGCAGAAGGCATCAAGTACTGTCTCACCGACGAGGCGCAAGAGGCGGCCCACGAAATGGCCCGCGACATCGCTCGGGAAGGCGATGGCGCAGAGAACGCGTGCTCGTTCTTCCACAAGCACCTGCAGCTATCTGGGAAACATAGCATACGGTGCTCAATTCTGGAGGACAAGGTCGCCGTGTGGTGGATGAGGAACACCAGCCTCAGGCTCAGCGCCTTGGCCGCAGAGATACTCGTGGACAAGGGGTACATCACCTGGCGCAAGCTGAGGCTCCTGAGGCACTGCGAGTATAACGACTTTGAGGGCCCTGGCGAGCCTGTCACTGGCATGATCGGTTCCATTGCTGGGACGTTCGGGAATGCGGTTGGTGGCGTGGCGAGCGTGCCTGGTCGACTTGCGAAGACGTCGAACAAGCGACGAGAGCGCAAGGAGAGACGTCGGAGGAAGGCTGAAGAGAAAGATAAAGCAGACAAAGCAGACCAGAAGACTCGAGAGAACGGGGCTCCTACAACAACCCAACACACAGACGCAAAGGAAGGCGTGGACAAGTCCACTTCCGATAATAAAGCCACCGAAATCAAAGGTGAGACGGCCAAGACAGAGGGTAATAGAAAGGACGGGGACGACGGAAACGACCAGGACGGAGCGTCCGTCCACACAGCCACGACCGAAGGCACAGCAGAAGGCGAAGGATACGTAGACCAGGTAGCGGAGGGCGTCGGCAAATCCGCCCAAGCGATAGCCAACGCGCCCATCGACCTCTCCGTCGCCCTCGCGCAGGGCTTCCACAACGCACCCCGCCTCTATGGCGACGACACCGTCCGGCGGCCCACCCGCGTCACAGGAATCAAGTCGGGCCTCCGCGCCGCGCGCTCCGAGTTTTTGTTCGGTGTCTACGACGCCTGGACGGGCGTCGTCCGGCTGCCCTACCGCGGTGCCCGGCACGGCGGCGGCGTGGAAGGGTTCGCCAAGGGCGTGGGGATGGGGGTCACGGGCTTCGGGCTGAAGAACATCGCCGCCGTGGTGGGGCCGTTCGGGTACACGCTCAAGGGGATCAAGAAACAGGTCGAGAGGCGAAGGCAGCCTACTAAGCACATCCGGCGCGCCAGGATCCTGCAGGGCCAGAAAGAGGCGGCCGCGCTCGACGAGCAGGAGCGCCAGGACCGCGAGAAGGAGGTCGTCTCCGGGTGGGAGGTGTTCCAGGAGCTGTGGGCGACCGTCGAGGGCAAGGAGAAGGCGAAGGGCGGGCTCAAGGCGCAGTTCAGCGAGACGCGGACCAGGGGGCAGGGGGTCCCTGAGGCGCTGGAGAGTGTGGCCATGGCGGAGCGGACGCTGGAGGAGGTCCGCCGCGGCGGGAAGGTGACGACTGGGATGAAGGAGTTTAGGAGGTCGGAGGACCTTGCGAGGAGGTCTGGGGATATTTCTGGGAGGCAGTCGATTGATAGGAGGGGGTCGCCGCATGGTGGCGGTGGGAGGAAGTCGGCGGATCACCAGGGAGGGTCGCTGGAACCTGCTTCTGCTGCCGCTGCTGGGCCGAGGAGGTCGGCGGATACTAATACGAGTGCCGAGAGGCAGAAGAAGGGGGCTGGATCTTCTGAGCGTATTGAGGAGGGCGATGAGGAGCCTTCCAAGCCCGTGGAGACTTCCAAGCCTGCAGAGAATGGGAAGGTCTCGACCTGATTTGGGCGGGCATTGATGGCATTGATGGCATGGCGTGGAGTTTATTAGCGACCTTGTGTCTTTCTAGGGACTGGAGTACATGATACCCTGTTTGCTTTGTCGTCACGCCGGATGGCTGGTGCATCTCTAGATAATACTGGGACGAAGTAATTAGAGAGTTAATGAAGACGAGAGAAGCATCATCCTAAAGTGTGGAATCTGACCGTCGGTCAATGCAACGAGCAGCTCGGATGGCACTCATGAGTGACCGTTGCACACATTCTGTGACCTCAGGATGGAGATGGTTGAAACCAAGAAGGCCCAGACTTATGTTGAAGCCCTAGAATTATTACAGTCACGCAGCCATTTAGAGGACAACAAAGACCATACTACCATATTCGAGCTTGTTCCGTGGAGGATCTCCCACACCAGACCCATCCCAAAGGAATTTTGACGGTGGCCACTGCCGGTGCAATCCTCTGTTGACAAGAAAACAGTGAGTTGATACGCATTGATCAGTCATCGGACCAGAGTCTTTGCCAGTGCGCAGTTCCTGCAGTGCTCTGGGCGCTGCGTCATTTGTCCCGCGAAATGGTCGAGGGAAGAGACTCAAGGCAGGTGCACCCAAGGGATCTCCCACCATCCCGCAACCATCAAGTTCCAGTAAACAACCTTGGAACCTTGGAACATTTCAATATCGAACCCATTCTCTCGCAATCATCCGAACCCCTCCTCGGTCGCTGTCTTGATTTCCTTCAGGCAATTTCAATCGCTCCCTCCCTCGACATCGACACCAACACCGATAACCACAATTGGGACACGCTTCCCCAGCATTTTGACATCCTGCGGGCCTCTCCACGCGAACTCCACCTTCTCCTTCCTTGAGACTTCTCCTTCGGCAGACACGACCATCCAGACGCCGTCGACAGCAAGTTCAGTCGCGAGTGAACAATAAATCACCAAACACAGCGAGTCTGCAAGGCGCAGCTCGCGAAATCCATCTCGAAACGCCGGCCAACTCTGCTCCAATGCGAGCCGTACGTGTTGTCCAAATGGCTCTATGGTGCTCACTGGCTAACAAGACCGACCAAAAGAAAGTGGAGGAGACGAAGAAGTCCCTCCCAGTAAGATAACCCATTTCGGTTCGCTTCTGATATGCCGACTAACACCTTTACAAGCCAAGGGCACCACAGGTGTAAGAATCCCACCATTAGGCCCAGTCAGAAGTGGAATCTGGAACTGGGCGTTCGGAGTGGCCCAAGCTGACTTCAATTGCTCGAGCAACAGTACTTTGAGCTGCAAATTGCCGTGAGTACTTCTACACATTCTCCGACGGACACGATAGCTGACTGTTGATAGGAGGACACCAAGACCCTGATCGTAGGTCCCCCGTGGCTTGCCTGCTGGATGATTTATGTTGTCTACGGCTAACCCCAGACAGGGGCTTGTCGAGAAACAGACCGTAAGTATCCATGGCTTGACATTCTGGTGTGTTTGCCTCACTAACACTGAAATAGAAGCTGCTGGAGGAGACCAAGGTGAGCGAACCTTAACGCATTCGTTGCGGAAAATGCTCTATGAACACCGGCTGACGCAAGATGGGTTGATCAGGCCAATGACGCCACAATTGCTGTAAGTTAGGTATTCGGAGATCATGCTGCGGACCTGATGTGCTGATGAATGATCTCTAGTCTCTCGTCGAAAAGATCAAGGTAAACTTCATGGTGCCACTCGGTCATGCAGAGATGCTGAATACGACCTTAGGAGGCAAAAAAGCAGAAGGCAGCGCTCCAAAGCCAAAGGTAAGTATTTCATGTCCAATATCTGTGAGCATTTCGCTAATATCTATTGAACCCAGAGCGCAGAGGAGGTGGCTGCCGTCAATAGACACCGTTGAATAAATCTTATTAATGCATGTTGATGGACTGCCACCGGGAGGGAGCTTCCAGTTTTTAGAGGTTCATGTACCAATAAATGCGCCAGTGCCCATTTTCTGCAATGTTCTGGGTGTTGCGTCATTTGTCTTCCTTATGCAATCGCTGAGGGAAGGTGCTTCAGGAAGGTGCGCCGAGGCATCTCCCCCATTCTCTCAAGCTCTCAGTTCCAGGAAACAATTGTTCATCTTGCCAACTTCTCGCCACCATCGGACTACATCCTCGTGTTTCCATTTCTTCTCGGAGTTTGAATCTCTTCATCCACCTCTTGGCCTGGCGACGGCGACGACCGCCGCAACTGGGACGCGCTTCCCTAGCACGTCAACTGACCGCCACCTGACCACCCACGCGGTCTCTTACGAACCCACCTCCACCATCTTGGACGCTTTACCCTCCTTGATCCGTTCGCAGACACGAATGCGAAGAAGCCGTAGCTTCAAATCGACACTCGTCATTCGCGTCAAGAAACGGTTGCCACCGAAGCAAGATACTAGCGATCCCTACACCTCGACCGTGCCTTCCGTTGCGGCAAGTTCTGTTACATACCAGCAGCCCAGTACGAGGAGTAAACATTGAAGCTGATCATGGGCACAGACCAACAACCAAAGAAATTGTGTGTCGCCAGGACTGAGTCACAAGTCTGGGATGTTGGCCCTTGATTACGAGTTCTAGCTCAACATTCAAAGCAAAATGGTACGTTGGTCTGGAATACGACCTGAGTGCGTCCTGTACCACAGCCTTCAGTGATACATGGGCTAACCAAGCAGACAGAACCAGAACAGAGTATGTCATCACATGCAGTTTGCATTTTGCATCGAGCATGGACAAGGTGACTGATCATACCGGCAGTGCACCTGTGGTGGCAACGGCCACAACCAGCGGCAGTGCCCGTCGGTGAGTTTTCAATGCTCCTGGTCTCTCTGTTTCTGCTCACAGAAATGTGCCGGGTTTGAATGAAATACTAACCACGATACCATTGGCATCAAGACTATTTACGAAGGACGCGTAAGTGTTCCATAATATGACCAAGATGATATCAATGCTGAGAAGACAACTTAGCACTGCCGAAACTGCGGTGGCGTTGGACACCTTCAAAGGGTCTGCCCGGTAAGTAATCTACAGTTGCGGGTCTTCCCCAGGTACTATCAAAGGATGCTGACGTGTATAACGAACAGAGGGCGCGCACCAACAAGCGCCCTCGCGTATGTCGAGACCCATTCGCTTCACAGACTTTCAAGCAATAGTGCTACTGATTCTGAGTCACGGAGAGTGCTGACACAAACAAAAATGAACAGGACAACAATGAAAATGCGCCGGTACGTTGCTGAAATGGCCTCGACTTTATCATGTGCTGACAACGCTTCTAGAACGACGGCCCGGCTCCCAAGCGAGCCACATGTGTTGCCCAAATGGCTCTATGGTGCTCACTGGCTAACAATATCGGCCAATAGAAAGTGAAGGATACGAAGAAGGAGACTGTTTGGACCTTGGTCGCAGCACCCATCAGCAATACGTGGCTGCTCATTCACCGTGACATATTTCTTGTTAATGCACGATGATGGAACGTGTCTACGAGGGGGCATTTGCATTTGGGATGAAAGAAATACCAGTTTTTGAGCTCGCACATTCCTTGCGTTGGTTTACATTGTGCTCCTAAACGACCGAGTTCCGTGCTTTGGCACCACGTACAATGTGAAAACCAAGTAGTGACTCTTGTCGGCAGCATAATTCCACAATTCCGATATTTCTCTTATGTCCATTAACTCGAATCACTTCCACAGGTCAAGACCCACTGGTCACAAACATTCAAGGAATAGCTATCCCAAATTTCATAAGCATCTTGTAGGATACTCTATGTACGACATGATAACGACCTGCCTTTGGGACAACTACTTGTGGGATGACCCTCTATGGGCCTCGGGGGTCATTCCCTATGCGCAGCCTCCTCTGCGGTATCTTCTCTGTGAAAACTACCTATGGGACACCTTCCTGCAGTCCATCCTTCTGTGGAATAACATCCTATGGCGAATTCTTCTATGGGATAACCTCCTGTGGGATAACCTCCAATAGGATAACCTCCTATGGGATAACCTCCTATGGGATAACCTCCTATGGGATACCCTCCAATGGGATACCCTCCAATGGGATACCCTCCTATGGGATACCGTCCTATGAAATAACCTCTAATGGGATACCCTCCTATGGGACAACCTGCTATAAGACATCCTACTAAGAGATACCCTCTCATAGGATATGCTCCAATTGGGTATGCTCCTATGTGATAACTTTCCTCAGCATAATATCATATAGCAGAAGCTTCGTTGGGGTAAGCTCCTATAGGATGGCCTTTGCGGGATAACCTGATGAACAGGATTCTGCTGGTACCTGGATGACTAGCAAGGTAGTTAACGTTTAGGCACAACCCCCACCCCCAAGCTACATGCAAACCAGTATTAGTACTGCCCACAGATTCAAGGAGAGCTTGAGGTTATCAAGGAAGGAAGTTCCATCGTAATACTCCGATCTGGAACCTCCTGTCTTTCGAGGCAATGTGAACTTATTTTCACAAGTCAATTTGCTATGGTAACGTCTCCAGCTGATCAGCCAAAAGACATGGCGGGTGTTGTGGTCTTGCTGTGGCTGTGAAGAGATGGACGAACACAGGTGCGGAGAAACAGAACACTGTGTTGTCAGAGGCCTAGACCTGAGACGTGCAACATGCTGTGAGTGCACAGTTCGCCCAAGGCAGAATCGAGGTTACACGACATGTTCTAATTATGCTGCGCCACCCACTTTGTTGCCACTTTCAAGACAGCGTTGGCCAAAGTTTGGCTCGTACTACGACACCCTCTTCTAATACCCTTCTGAATGTCGCACAATCACAACGAGACTTATTTTTAGGTGGATGCGCTAGCCTGGTTCGGCTTCCGGGCGTGACACCCAACCCGTGATTTCTCTGACGGCAGAAGTATCCCTGACGCGTCTGGACGCGTTGATTATTCAACTTCTCGAAATGCTTCTGTCTCTTTCCTGGGCACCAAAGTCATTGATGTTCAAAGCTCAACAAAGCACGACGAAAAGATACAATGTCTTCGAAAAATGCCTCAGTCTCTGGCAAAAGACAGCGTGAGGAGTCCCGACAGCCAGTGGCTGCGAAACGCAGCCGCCTTGAGAGTTCCACGAATAATGACCAGGTCAGTCCAGTCCGGAGCCCCCCTTGGCATAGCACTAACCTAGTCTGACCTGCTCGATCCAGAAGACCTGTCTCGTGGACGACAGCGGTTTCTCTCTGAAGAAAATCAGAATGACCTCCGGCATACCCATCATGAAAATGCTGAAGAAGATCCAAACGACTCGTGAAGAACGCGGCGAGGCGTCGGATTTCGTTCATCGTTTGGATTGTCTCGCCCTCGCCCATGTCGGCGACAAAATCGAGTTTAAGAGAAAGCGGATCAACGGCTTCAAAGATAATTGCGCCATTGTTTCCTGGTCATGGGAAGGCTCACCGGAGCACGAGAACGACGCAGTTGGCAGCTACATGGTCCAGGACGCTCAAAACCGAGGCTTGATGAGGGCCTCAGATGTTCGGGACGTGGTTTGGACACGGGCCGCAGCCTACATGCGATACAGGCAAGTCAGCTATCTGTGGATAGACTCGGAATGCATCAAACAGGAGCCCATTCAAGAACGGCAAAAAGCAATGGGCGAGATGGATCGGCTCTATAATCAGGGAAGCCATCCGGTTGGCATGCTTGCCAGACCCATTTCGGCAGAGAGAGAATTGCATCTCTTGGCTCAAATATTGCAGGGCAAACTAGTCCGCAAACACCGTGACGAGTATGGTGACGAATGGGTTTTCATAAAGAAGGGAATGACTGAACAGGCAATCGAAGCCATTGGACTTTTGGATGAAATTATTGACGACAGTTGGTGGACCAGGGCTTGGATATATCAGGAGAACTACCATGGAGGAAGGCGAATGTTCCTGCTCATGCCTCACACGACGAATCTGGAACGCCCGAAAGCTAAGTACGCTACCTTGTTTGGCGACTTGAAAGGAGAGTTGGTCATCAAGTCAGTTAAGTTCTCCGAAGCTTCGACAGATCTATGCTCAGCACTCAGGAATTCAAACCGGATCGAGGATCACGTGGGAGCCGTGAATCGAATCCTATTAAGAGCTGCAAGATATTCGAAATTGCTGGAAGGAGAAGACTCGATGACGCCGTCCATCGTCGAAGACATTCTGGAAAGGGACGTGACCGTACACCCGGATCGGATCGACATCATCAGCAACTGCTGCTCATATAATGTGCGCCTCAAGAGGAAAGAACTTGAGCAAAAGAATTGCAGTGTGAGCCTGGCGATATTGGTTCTTCTTCTTCTGAACGGCGAAATCTTCTACTACGACCCCGACGAGGATACGGAATCAGCTTCCCGCCTGACGATTTCCGATTTCATTCACGAATATGCCTTCAATCGTTTCAGCCCGCCAGCGCTTAAATACGGCTTGATGACATTCAACAAGGGCTGCCGCTTCGGTGAAGTGTACCATATCGACGACAAGGGAGTACATACACAGGGTCATCTCTGGAGGCTCTGCAAAACGGGGATCAGAATCTCGGGGCATGTCCCAAACGGTCGCGATTGGGTTAGAAAGACGCTTCAAGATCTTCAAGAGTTCATTCAGGAAAATGAGTGGGTCGAGGATAGTGACTACATTGACGAACTGTCCGACAAGGACCAACTCGCTCTGAGACTGGAACAGTTCCTCAAGACTTCATCACAGACGGATGAGCCTGCAGCCAAATACATGTGGAAAATGGCCCAAATCCTGGCTGATGCATCGCGCCAGGGAGAGACGCTAAGGCTGGGCTATCTCGAAACTTCGACAAGAAACCCCAGATTCTCTCCACCCACGGCCATATTTGTATGCCCAGATGAAATAATGGACGCCAATCACGACGAGGTGTTCGTCTTCACGTCTTTCAGAGAAGCCGTGCCAGGGAGCATCAGCGATGTTGACAAACATGTGTCACTGCAAGTGGGCGTCAAACACACGAAGAACTTGTCTCGATTATATGCGCGCACGTGGATGCATGGATTGTGGTTCTGGACAGAGGCACCTCAGGAGGTTGTGTTCCCATTGCCGAAAGTTTTGAGCCAGTTGTGAAGTCTGGGACCGACGGGAGCTGAGAGGCAATGTGCTTGAGATAACTTTATCACCTCGCTTTCAATCTGTACGCATACATATGTACGCAGTATCAGCAGTGCGCACTTGGTTCTTTTGTACGAGGCAGACACTCGCATCCAGCCTGGAAACTTCTGGTGTGCTTCCGGTCGCCGTGGAGCTCTCCCCCTGACATTCTACGTTTCTCTCACCTAGTTCGGGACTTCCTCGAAAAAAGTAATCCGACTGCATGCTTTGGAACAGTCTAGGCGCTCGTGTCACCTAGGGGATCCAGTCAGTTTTTGATGATCCGAGTGCAATAGAGCACATCTTCTCTCGGTGGAAAGATTTCGTGCGTCCAGCCCATACAAACAGCGAGTAGCTACGTTGCATTCCATTCAGCCACATTCCCTGCTGGACACTGACATATGAGTAAGCGGCATGTCGTCCCTGAAGCTGAGAAAATCTAACGTTCATGTTCCTCTGTGCAAGAAGCCGCCACTTCACGCATGTTGCAACTAGGAGAGGCCTCATCTCGTGTTGATGGAACACCTAAACCCAATCGTACGATCACGAATTTATCAGCATTTGCCGTTACACAGTATGGAATGAATGTAACGTTAGAAATGCTCGCGGGCTTGGCGGGGTAGTGATGAGCCTGAGTAATCGGTCGGGGAGGCCGAAGTGGTCATATAAATATCAGCACCTCTCACGATGAGATACCTCATCTTTCGAGGTTGACATGTCGATAATCAACCATAACCAGTGGCATATCAATATCACTATCCAAAATGACGACCGAAAGCACGACAGGCAAGGTCTTGTCCCCGGCCGCAATGGTCCACGTCGTCCTCCAGACGTCACAATACAAACCCATGGTCGCATTCTACAAGGCGTTACTAGGGGCACATGCAACTTACGAGAATGAAGTCCTCTCGTTCCTGACATACGACGAGGAACATCACCGGGTGGCTATAGCCCATAACCCCTCGGCTAAACCGAGGGACCCGGCCGCGGCCGGCATGGCCCACATGGCCTTCTCCTTCAAAACCTTGAACGACCTCTTGTTGGCCTATCGCCAGCGGAAGGCCCGAGGAATCTTGCCCTTCTGGGCCATCAACCACGGCCCTACGACCAGCATGTACTACCAAGACCCGGACGGCAACCAGATTGAAACCCAGGTGGACAACTTCGACACGGTTGAGGACGCGACCGTGTTTATGAATACGCCTGAATTCGCTCAGAACCCGATCGGCGTCGACTTTGACCCTGAGGATCTCATCAGGAGGGTAGAAAGTGGTGAGGATGAGGCGAGCCTGAAAAAGAGACCCTGTATCGGGCCCCGCGGAATTGAAGGCGTGCCTATGCCACCAAGGCCGGAAGTCCGAAACAGCTACGACGTTATCCAGGCCTGAGGAACCTGGCACTCAACGTCAAAGAGTCAATGTCCTGAAGCATTGTTTGTTAGACATCTATTAAGCCATTTGCGTGAATCATGCAATATGTGCGAGATGGCTGGGTCATTTGCAGATGAGCTAGTATGCCGCAAGGAAAACATGAATCCAAAGACTTCCACGACTTTCATAGCCCCAAAATCAGAATAAGCTCCCTCGAGCAAAAACAATAAAGAGAGATTGATACCTACACTACAAATAAATTGAAGTTCAACATGCCTTTTCTCGTCTTTTCCCGGATCATATCCATGCGACGCGATTTGGGGTTCCTAAGTGCTTGAGACACACTACATTTACTGAATATACGGTGCTTGAGTCGAAACTTAGCATGACCCGTGGATTGGTTAATCTGCTGCGTTCGAAAACAAACTATAGGCAAAAAAGACCTCTGCAAACCTACAGTAGGCAGGAAATACTCTGCCACCAGCTTCATGATGTAGCCAACCGCTCACAGCTATGATCGGAAGCCTCATTTACTGGGCGGTAGCAACATCTACTATCTACAACTAGATGTATTAAAGTACAGAAAGTCACCACGGAATTTTCAGACCCTCGAATGCGTAGTTAAGCCCTACGCTGGGGGTTTGGGGAACATTCGCTGTGTTAGTTTACAAGCGGCCTTGGTGCTAATATAGTATGACATTGTAGTCTATGAGCCGGCAAATTTATAAGGCAATATTCGCTTGTAGCTATGATGCCACCAGAAATATTCAAAAAATTGAAGTATTGGAGGGCTCCTCCTTTACTTTCGAATGCAATTCTCAACAGCCAGTATTAACACCATCCCCATTGAACACCGACGCTCACAGAGTGAGGTGAATGAAATGGATCAGCCCTTGAAATTCATGCCTCTTATGGAGCCGATAGAGCTAGCCGAGCACTGTGATGAGATCACGGTACGCTGTTGTGACGACCACAGAATTTCAGTATGCCCGAATCATCAGCTGATGTGCTTGCAGGTTTTCGACGAAATCTCCCTGCAGAATCAAGACCAGGCGCAACTACCCATCGATTTGGGGCTGTCCGGATTGACTTCAACCGACAAACGAGTCTTTGATCAATGGGCCACCGCGAAAGAAGCAGACGAAGATGAAGACGAAGAGACCTTCGATTTTCACATTGTGAAGAAGCCAAATCCAAGAGTACGCCAGTATGGGCCGAGCGAGGCAAATTGCACGAGCCCAAAAGTAAATCGGTATCCGAGCCATTTATTTCGAAGTACCAGTCTGAAAGCGGACAGTCGAACTACACAGCGAGAATATAGTAGTCACTTCATTCGGCCTCGCACGACCTCCAAGAAACTTATCTGGCTGCTTGTGGCCATCCTCGCCTCTGCCACCGTTCCTGTGACTTCAGCGGCCAGTGTGTCCCATTATTTCGATACGACAATTTTGGCATCAGGCATGTTGGCGAATATTCCCAGTATCTGTGTCGGTACCAACCTAATTCCTCCTACCCACGGCAGCTTCCGGCTAGCCGTATTATGGTATGGTAGTCACACTTCCCCTACTGCATCCTTTGCTAACCAGCAGCAGGACGACCACCTATGGTCTGGTGTGTGAAGTCGTGCTCGTCATGCTTCTCATGACGAAGCTCCGCAGGGAGCTGCGGGGACGTTTCTTGAAACTCGTGTCTGTGACGTCGGTCATAGCAGTGCTCGTTGCCAAAAATTTGTTGAGGAATGGGGCATGGAGTGTGATTAACCGGATCCCTTTGTGCGTCACTTTATGCGCGATTGTTTCTTGCATAGTGGTAGAGAGAACGACTTTGGTTCCTGTTATAGACGGAACTGCGCGAGGGGAAGGTAGAAACATGGCTATCGTGTGAGATGTACAAATGACCTGTACGCCCGCATCGGCATTCTTGGGCTGTCGCTCTGTTGGATGGTGTCATTTCCATCTTACCTTGGTTTCCCTTGGCCTTGACCATAGTTGAGGGAGTGTCAGTTCCTCTGGAGATATCAAAGCATATTAAGAAGTCATTCATTCCTAATAGATCAGAGCAAGGGATCTAGTTTATCACAGAGTGATTACTAGTATCAGCCCAGATATAGACTACGTCCACTCTCATGTTGTGCAAATACAGGGTGCAATTATCTCTCAAATGAGCTTCAAGCAAACCAAACACCTAGTGTTGAAGCTGTGAAGGCTAGTGTTTCCAAAATGATTGACATCCACTCAAGTGCTATTTCTCAGCAGTCACATTCGTGCTTGGTCGCCACTCCCTCCTTGCCTGCCTCCTTGCCTGCCTCCTTGCCTGCCTCCTTGCCTGCCTCCTTGCCTGCCTCCTTGCCTGCCTCCTTGCCTGCCTCCTTGCCTGCCTCCTTACCCGCCATTCTTTTCACCAAGAGACCGGGTATTCACACCAGTCAAAATAGAGGGTACACCAGAACTTTTGCCAATTGAGTAACTGCACCCAATCAGAGCATATTATTTGACTTGTGTTAACTAGCCTTAACCCAGTCCTTTCAGGTCCTTACTAGTAATAATTATAATAAAAAGACGATCAGAATAAGATACTCTTATAAGTATTAAGGAAAGTAATAATTTCTACGAAGGTAGAAGCTGTGATAGGTATTTCTCGCACAGACGGGTATATAGTAGAAGGCATATATCTAACAAGTACACCTATTATGTACCTTGAATAAACTAAATGGCCAGCCTATAGTTAACTTAAATACGTACACAGAGGCGGCACACTGGTATTGGTGTCCCCTCCGTTTTCACTGGTGGGTTTCTCTCGTCTCTTGACCAAATGCGGCGGGCACGTGCCGCCTTTCGATGGCCGAAGGACACCGTCACCGCTGACGCAGTCAACACTCCCTGAATTGGCTGCATTTGAACTGGCTATTCCAGATACGAGATCAACTCATTGTCCTTATAATATTCCTGGGATGATAACTGACCTATGGCATTAATGACGCCCATGGCCATCTTATCGGCAACCTTTTTGGTCTTCTCAAGCTGTGCGGACATGTGCAGTGAGTATGTTGAATTTCTCGAGTGAAGCCGTTCCAAATATGGCCTACTTACCATTTCAGATCCGGTCATGATTGCAAGCGTGAAGAGAGCGGTTGGTGTACTGGAACAATGAAGATGGCCCAAATTGTCTTCTGGTGTTGACGCACTGCGGGAATCCAGGTTCGCAAAGAAGTGGACAGAGAAAGCAGCAAGTGCAACGGGTAAAAGAATAGGACGTAATAAATACTCTGCCAGCCGATCCGATGATCGAGCGCGTTAGCTCCTGCGGCGCAGCTCTCGGGTGGCTACCACTGTGAGTTGTCTCCAACCATCTTGGCGCCCAGCAAAGCCATCGAAAATTAATACCCAATCCAGAACTGCACTGCCTACTAAGTAAGGCGAATTATTCGCTCACACCAGTCAGCAGATCCGGCTGGCGCCTGTTCTATATCCCGCGTTTTCACATCACGGGCGCTGATCTTGCTGTCTTAGTGGCGGTTAGGCTGATTTTGTAATATCATCCGTCGTCAGTGCCACAGATGTCTGATATCTGCCCGAGCCTCTCAAAACCTTGGTACTGACAAAGCTCGGGTGCCTGCTACGCACTATAATGGACCACATACCTCTGTAGACGGCGCCCACTGACAGCCTCCTATTTGTCAGCCTCCTATGTGTCAACCTCCTGTGTGATAAACTCCTTTTGTATGAACTTCTTGCGGGTCAAACTTCTATGGAACAGCCTCCTGCAGGATAATCTTTATATGATTAGCTCTTACTAGACAAACTGTTATGATCAGACCTCCTATAGTATGAATCTCTCATAGAATAAACCTCTGATATGAGAACTTTGGTACAAACAGCCTCCTATAGGACAATCTTACATTTTATAATCCTCCTATAAAATGGCTTCATTTGGTAGACCGTTCTATAGAATACCTTCTGTGGTTCACCTTCTAATTAAATAACAGATAGAAGGTGAGCGAATTGTAGGAGCTCTGCTATGATATTGTTTGATTTCAGAGTGGTTGTGGCCTTGTCATTACGTGCGTGAAAAGCTAGATGCCCCAAGGCTGCGCTAAGTACTGGCCTTCAAGGCACGAGACCAATTTCGACCAACAATCAGCATACCACAAACACATATACTAGTATAATAGCAACTTCCCTATTGACGGTCGCTACCTACTGCCCAGAACTATTGAACCTCAAAAAATACAACTTCATTTACCATCTGCACCAGGGTGACTCTCCGTACACAGTACAACCACAACATTCACATCGCAAACACGTTCAAGCTTCGGATCATTGGGAACTATGGCACAATTCCATGCTTTCAACGACTTTCCCAAAGAATTACGAGACTCGATTTGGGATATGGCCATCCGCGACGATAATCCGGCCGCCCATTTCTTCTCCATGTACGACACCAGTGAAGACCCTGACTCCGTTATCGATCCAACCAAGAAAATACACGTCACAAGAGACCCTGAAAGCCAACTTAGGATTTCAAGCTTCTATACCGGCCTCGCAGCTCCACGGGATCGTGGAAAGGGCAGACCTTCTTGGACAGATGGAAATATCTCAACCTACCTCGAAGATTCAGGCCTATGGACAGCCTGCCACGAGTCTCGCGAGAGAATGTTGCGGCACTTCAAGCCATCCGAGACCAGCCCACAGGCTTCGCGATGTGGGCAGCTGGGCCGGTCGAAGATCAGGGATATCAAAGACAGGCCTACCGCCTCGGTCCATATGGAATTCACCCGCGATAACGGCGAACGACAGTGCCTGACCATACGCCCTTCTTCAGACTTGATCTGCCTCCAACAGCTTGAGGGTTCCGTGATCTCCTTCAGCACGGGCGAGTTCAACTGGGAGTTTGTTGGACATTTCCCCTTGTTTAGATGGCGTAGCGACAGGGGCTACAGCTATTACTCGGACATCAAGAATGTTGCGGTTGAATACGACCCGGCATGGGAAGCTTATGAAAGCTATAAACTCTTCGGACATGTGAACGGCGCCTTCACCTCCATTTACGAGATTCATGGGCTCGAGACTTTCTGGTTCATTGACTACAGGCTCACGCGCAAATACAAAGAAGAGAGGGAAGGTGAGCGAAAGACGTTTCATGCCGGCAGACTGACCTTCATCGAGGTTGCAAGAACTGACTCTGAATGGTGCTGCTGCCCAAAGGAAGACTGCCCGGACAGATGTGTCTTGAATAAAATGCGTTTCACCCACGATGGGCCGCACGCTCTAGCGTACTACCTCCAGTCTTATCACGACCTCCGTTTTGAGATAGAGACTGATGACGGCGAAGATTGGTTCTATGGAGACTACGGGGTCCTCGCCTGCGTTGATCTGGAGTTGGAAGGGGAGTTGCCGACACTCACAGAATGGTTCGAGATGAATAAGGAGGGAATACAACGCGTTGGCTTTTGAATATCAGGGAGCCCCTGGTCTGTTCAGAGGAGTCGAGGAGCCTCTCCAAGTATGACCTACTAGTAGTGGTCCAACAACGCTGCAAGAGAACACTCTCGCACGACGAATACCACCCACGTCTCATCCAACGCGAACGATTGCACTTTGCGCATAGCAGGGTTTACGGTAATAATTTGTCCAAGTATCAATGTGATGCGCCTCGTGATACTACAGTAACGAGATGAGGAAACGAGAGGCTATCCTGGTATACAGCGTGTTTCGGCATTTTCAGGACTGCAGGGTGGCTCCCCGCGGGTCAAGCATACAACTCAAATTGTCGATCGCAAGCGCGAGGAACTCAACATAAGTTGGGGGCTCCAAAGGGCGCTCTGCAGAAGCTGAGAGATTCCATGACTGGCTCACCAACTGGCCGAGACAATACTATCGTACAGGTATGAGACCTCAGGTGGTTGTGTGAAAATCTAATGAAATGCCTGGCGACTGAATAGTGGATGCTCGCTAGCTTTTATACCACGATTGATTTCAATAATGATGCATGATTCGTTAGGACAGCCAGGGCGCTGGTGACAAAAGTTAAAGCTGAGAGCTCCCCTGTGAGCGTAGTGAATCCATCAAAATCCAGGCAAGTGCAAAGGGAGAGTCTCTGTCATTGGCTGCATCGTAAAAGTCAACAGCAGTGTTTCGCGAACAACCTTGGCGCATATCCCGCGGTGGGTCAGAACCACTTTACACCACGACCATGATAGACAACAGGGACCACGGCGGCCTCCTTTTGTGGCGCGGCGACCAGAGGAATTCCTAGAAGATATGGTCACTAAGAGTAGCGAACACGATTACAGAGACGGCGTTGCCGATATATCCACTTAGTAACGACCGAAACTTCTACGAAGACACATTCATACGGCGCATGGCCGGGAATTCCTCCGAGCACACGTTCTAGACCCTTCAAACGCATAATGTAATCTATGGTCACCGTAGAGGTCATTTGGTGAGCTTTCGGCTGTAAAACACAGCAAGATATCGATTTGCAAATCCCCGCAAATGGCACCCCTTATCCGCGCAAGACTCAAATTATACGAGGTTGAATTCATCCGCCAGCGAATGAGATAGCTTCCTCCGTATTCGGCAGTCAATGTCCTCGAGAATTCCCGACCATACGGCTGAGCAAGGGTCAAGCGGGAGAGGCCACCGAGGGCTCGCCTGTCATCTGTCAACCTCAGCTCGGCGTCATGTTCGCGCAATACTACGCCTGCCAGGCTGAAGCGGCGACTTACCTTCGTCATTTGCGCTGTCATGACAGCTTATAAAGACAGCTGGATCGCACCCAAAACCAGCTCTAGGTCTTTGAGTCCATCAACCTGTGTGTCGAAGGGCGGAAGGACTATTCTGTACTTCTAACCATTGCCGCCAAGTCGAAGTCATTCATTACATCTCAAAGTATCTGCCTGACCTACTTGCACTTCTTCTATTCAAAACCGAAATGCATTCTCAATTTCTACATCTCCTCGCAATCACGGGGTATTTACTGCCATTGACCAAAGGCATGTTGACACCGGGAGACATACCGGACAAATGGAAGTTGTCGGTCTCCCAGGCATGGGACAACGCCGTCGTCCGGTCCAGGAACGTGTTGGATCTAGAGGCTTACCCCAATTGGGCTCTGGATCAAATCATGGATGGCGATGGGTATGTCATTTGCGATTGTTTTTCATAACGTCCTGAAATCATGCGCTGATTTGGCTTTTCACGGATAGCACTATCAACGTCTGTATGCGCTGGGGCCCCAACAAGACCTTGACCGAAAATGAGCGCCGCCAAATCGTGGCCACGTATGAGGCCAACTACTATTCCTGGCTTGATTTTCTGCCTGGCTACGACAATTTTCCATACACGAAGGTCAACTTCAATGTTACAGGCTGGGCGGTCAGCGACGAGAGTCTAATCCAGGGCTCATCCGATCGCTTTGAGGTCTACTCAGACTTTACTGATGAGGACGGGCTTCCGACCTGCAACCCTGGCTGCTCTCGTGACAAACACCCAGATGGTGACTACAGCCAGTGTGATGGAGGTGCGGACAACCGATTCCACCAATTCTTTTTGCTTGATCCCATCGGCTTCGGTAACTTCAACATGGCCGCGGCCACTGGTTCTGGTTTCTACGTTGGGTACACTGGCTGGGAAACAGTAGGTAGCAAGGTGTCAGACTGGCCGCTTTTGCTCCATGAGACGGTAAGCGCCATTGAATACTGGAACGGCCATCAAACAAGTAACTAATTGGACGTGTAGGGACACACCTTCGGATTCCCGGACTACCTTGACGATGGGTCTCGGAACCACACCATCTGCTCCAACCTTTGGCTCCCCCCAAACTCCCCGGCCGAGTTCGTGATGAAGCCAGGAGACTACGGTGCTCATGTCCATGAGATCACTGAGATGGAAGGTTGGATGATTCGCTACTGGTGGACCAGATTCTCGAGGCTTCGGGGCTGGCAGCAGGACAACACGACTTACTCGTCACTCCCAAACTGTACTTCAGCCCAGTTAGAGTCTTGATGCGGCGTTCTTGACGTCTCGAGGCTCAGATCTTACACTGAAGGAGTAACTTAGCCGTCAGTGAGCTTTTCCGCTTGGAATCGGAGATTGGCCCTCGCGAAAACGGAGGGTGCACCCATGCCCAATAAGACAACCTCATACATGATAACCTCCTATAGGATGACTTCCTATGGGATAACTTCCTATGGGATAACCTCGTATGGGATAACTTCCTATAGGATGACCTCCTATGGGATAACTTCCTATAGGATAGCCTCCTATAAGATAACATCTTACAGCATAATTAGTTCAGATCTAACATGAATACCTGAATTTTAAGTTGTCCTAGGTCTTCTCCAGCTCTTCTTAGCTATAGATCAGGAATATAATGGGTTTCTCTTGATATGGGCCAATGGCGAATAATGTAACATAGTACACCACTCAAATTGGCTGCCTTCTGTGCCTCAGGAGGCCAGTTAATCAGTCCGATTTAGATACGGTCAAAGTTAGTCTTCAGCCCAGCTGAAGACTGGAGATCGCTACTTATGAAATTCCCGGAACATAGTGTATCTCTGTGTATCGGTATGCAATGTGTATGCGACAAGACCACTTGGGGGGATACACGGTCCAGTGCCACTTATGGAAATAAAATTGAAAGTGAGGCTACCCCTCTTACCGGCCCGCAGCAGTCTTGTAACCATGGAAAGGTCCCTCCTGCTGATGTGTGCGGGAATTCGGCCCAGGGATCGGACATATGTGGGGACCACGGAGACCCGCCTACCTACCACGGCCTACTCAGTAGGTAATCAGCTGCGAAGGAGCACAAGTACGCTAAAACCAATCACTGACTGATATTAGTTGACATCAAGTGCAACTCATTAAAGCTGGATATGTTACCTAGGCAATATCGGTTTTGGGGTGTCTTATTTCTCACTTGCATCAGGGAGACCCGAGAGCTGACCCCGTGGTCTTTGCCGTGGCATGATTCGAGGAGCAGCCGGTTTTGACAACAGGCATTCGGTGGCTGGGATGTCTGGACCAACCAACACGATGGAGCAGGGTAAGGACGCGTGGGACTAAAATAGGGCAGACGGGGATCATGCGGTCACCGGCCCTCATCTGAGCAAGATAAGAAGTGGAAGACCCCCTCCAATTTCCTGAACAGTCCTTTTCTCCAGCCCTTCACGTTCGCATTCTCCTCCTCCGGTCACTCATCATCGTCACGGAACTCACGACCTTGCCTAGAGATCTCTTCGCCCATTGGTTCTGAACCAAATCTGAAGCTCCCGGAATCACAGCTTACTGCACTCATCCGCCTCGCAACCCACAGACAAAATGCCCGAAGTCAGCGTACCACAGCAGCAGCAGCCCATGGAGCTCGCCCCCGCCGACTCCGCTATTGTTACTCAGCAACCTGTGAGCGCCCTCTCTCCCTGTATCTCTGCTTTCCTGTTCTATCCAGAGCTAATTTAGGGATTATACAGGAGGCCCAGGAGCAGATGAACACGGACATGAGCCTGCGTGGTGGCTGCGGCGAGTCCATCGACTGCTGCGGAATTACCGAGAGCTGTGGCTGCTGCTAAACAGACGGCCTGTTTCATCTTGGCAACTTTACTGGTCGACCAAAGGAGCGATGGGGATCAATATGGTCAAGGAAGAAGCGCATAGAAACTCTGAGGATGCTGGCCGGGACTTGAGCACGCGTTGATGTCGTCCCATGTCCAGGCGCGTTCCGGAGGTTTCTGTGCATCCTTCACACTGTTTTTATATGATAGTTTATGCTTCAATGCGAAGACCGGAGTTTGAATTTCTCAGACTATGACATAGATCTCGTACTTCATCTCAACCGATTGTTTGATCGTCATGTGTACACCCCGTGGAGGGGAAAAGAACAGACAGAGCCCAGGCAACGGGGGCCGGCGGGAGTGGGAAGCCGCCCGAACCAAGCTCAAACGGCCCACGCTGGGGTGGCTTGGCAGGGCTGCCAGAAAGCTTAACCCCCTTAGCGCGAGACGTGACGTCAAGAGCGGGCGGCCCCAGTGCTCATCGAGCGAATAACAACGTCGGATCTGGAGGCCACTCCGCCGTGCTATACTTGGAATGGTTCCACGGTCCCGGTTTTGGACAGCTCCAGACCGTGCCACCCAATATTCGATAGCTCCACTCTCTATTGAGTAACGTTCAAGGGGCTTTCCTTCTTCCGCTTGGTATCTACCAGGACGGCGGGGTCCTAGCAGGCGGAGGAGCACACGCGTTGAAAATCATGCAAGGCGAGGGCTAGCAATGTCGACTCCCACTTCACGCTCTACCTACTTATAGCCAAGGCTTGTAGTAAAAACTAGCGGCGATAAACGCGAGTATTCCGGAATTATTTAGAAAACAACGAAATGACGCTCTCGAACTCAATTCTTGGTCTTGCTCCCGCACCATAGACAGCCAACATCCTGGCCCTCCTTTCCTGATGAGGATCATTGCTAGAGATATCGTGACCGAAAGCATATGAACCATCGAGCTCAGCAAACTGAATACCCAGGGACTTTCCATCACCATGGTAACATTCAAAGAGTAACCAAGAATACGGGGCCTGTTGACCACCACCCCAATCACCTTGAATGAGTAGATAGCATTGAGGACGCTCACCATATTTCATGAGATCTTGTAGAAAGACCCAAAAGCCGGTACGCGGCCGAAGGCCGCTGCAAACAAAATGCAAAACAGCCTCAATCCATAAGCGATCGAAGTCCGGGACGCGATCTGTATGGGCGGAGTTAGCTGGGAGCATTGGGTTTCGTTTCCTGAGCACGGCGTCTGCTGTCCTATCATGATGGGGGGATCCAAAATTGAGTATTCCGAGGCCAACGTGATATATGTTATGTTGCGATTCATCATTAGTCAAGTTGCGTTGATGTAAGAGGTTGCTCAGGTCCCAGGTAAGGTATTCGTGCATCCCCATATAGCAGACCATATCCGACATTGTGGGTAGCTTGGGCTGGCGTGCGGTGATCTCCAACAATTCTCCGTCGTATCCCGTGCTGTGATGAAACTTGAATGACACGTTCAAAGTCTGCCATTGTTCATGGGCGAGGTGTTCGATTCTGTTCAAAATGGCGCAAGCGAGGTCAGATATACGTGTATCAAGCCTAAGGGCCAGTAAGAAATCGTAGAACCGTTTCGAAAAAAGTTGATGCTCTGACAGCTCCTCAAGGGTCAAGCCATAGGGATTGGATTGTACGTATTTCCCGTAATCTGTCTCTGCCAGCGGCTGCGGTGCTTGCGGTCCGATTGTGAAAAGATAGGCCTTGGGCGTCTCAAAGCATTGCATTTCTGCGAGCATTAGCCAGCACAGTGCGCTGCTAACATCTGCATTCTTGATCTGAAGCTGACGTGCTCTGGCTTGTAGGATCTCTTCAAGGAACTCAGGTATGGATCGATGCGTGAATTTCACCGCGTCTCCTCTGACAACCTCTAGGAGGCCTCCTGATATGCCGTGTACCTGAACAGTGGCGCGCTCGATGTCCAATGCGCCCGATGGCTCGGCTGGAACTTGGCGGCTGAAGTCGAAACCCTTCTCTTCGCCGTCATTCGAGTCCCAGAGATCCGCGAGAACATAGAACGAGCTCAGCGCGACGTGTTGATTGGACCCCTGGGATTTAAACTTGATGAAACCTTCCCAAGTTGCCCGTCTCGTCAGCGGCGGTCGAGAATCAGCTGGTCGCATTGCGCGGTTCTCTTCATCAACAGTGAATCCGTGTAGTCTCATGACGACCGCCAGGATTAAATGCGCGAAGGCGGCATGAACTTCAGGAATCGTCGCGAGAAGGTGTTCAAACAGCGGTCTGAGGCCTTTAGGCATGCGGAGCACTTGTTTCTGAAGGGTCTTGGCCGAGTCACCGCGGAAAATTCCCTCCAAAATACAGCCGACTACCAGCTGAAGCCAGAGAAAGACCCCATCTGCGCGTTCGAGGAGTGCCTCCGAAATTTTGTTGCGATCTGACCAGGAAAGTCCCCTGTTTGGTAGTGTATCGCCGCACAATCGATCGTCGATGAAACTAGCCATATCCTTCTTCGTATGCAAATGTAACCATAGCTTCTTCTCTGATGCAAGGTTGCGGAAAACTGGCAGATCCCTGCTCGATACGCAGAGCTTCACGGTGCATGTTGGTTTGCTGGACCATGCCTGAAGCTGGGTGACGAACTGGTTCAGTAGTACGAAGTCATCGTGTACCTCGAACTCGTCAAGACCGTCGATGAAGAAGCAGATCCGGTGAGAACGGCTGATCAAGTCACTCGAAGTGAGAATCTGAAACGCGTTTCTCACTGAGTCCAATGCAATGATCTGCGACAAAAGATGCCCATTTCCGCCGTCGAAAGTGACCGAGTTCACAGGGAACAAGATCTCTGCCAGCTCAGGCGCTGTACGCAGCACATCAAACAGGATGCCCCTCATCAGGCCCTCGACACTGTTTTGAAGCGGACCGGACGGCTTCCAGAAGAAGAACTTAGCAAGGACTACACGCGAGCCTCCAGCCCAGCATGAGAGGAGCTGCCGCGTCGCAGGGTGCTTGGCGACGACTTTCATTGCTGTGCTCTTGCCCGAGCCAGGTTTGCCCACGATGTGGAACAGCCCGTTTCCCTTCTTGAGCCAATCTATGAATTTTTCTGATGCACGCAATTGATTATGTTCAAGCTTTGTGTGGTCGCTACGACCAAGACCTTCAACCAACCAATTGTATGTACCAGTGGCTGCATCGGCGACATCTTGGTACCTCTGATGGGACGCGCCGAGTGCTGCAATTAGGCGATTAGCATGGTCGATGTGTCTCGCGACAGCACTGGCTAAGCCAATCTGCTTCAGCATCTCTGATCTGTCTACATGGGCTCCATGGTGCGTGTCGATGACCAGAGTCTCAATGACATCATCCGAAGCGTCGCGGAATATGGGGTATCGAGTATGAAGCGCTTGAAGCTGAAGACTGTGCTCACATTATTGGTTTTCAGTTTTCATCAATGATTTGGGAAATTGTATTGATTGAAACCAACATTACCTTGCAAAAAGTCCCAATGCGCTGGCCAGATTATCAATCTGCGTGCCGAGTTCCCTCTCAATGCGGTCCACTATCTCGAGATTCCCAGAGCCGTTGTCACCGGGATTTTGCTTTGTCTTGTAGAGGTCCAAGACTTTTGTGAGATCCGCACTCACTATCTGCATGCGTTGAAGTATCTGGTCCCTTGTCTCTCCAAGTCTGCTGTCAATAGCAGCGATGTTGGGTTTGTAAAGCTCCCAAGTCACAATTTTTTCGTGGAAGGTGCGGGAAATGCTGTTGAAGTTCTGCAAGAGTCCTGCAGAAGGTACCTGGTCCGTCTCGGCAGCCTCCTCTACTGCATGACATCCGCTGCTAAGCTCTAGAAGAGCTTTGAAGGCATTGGTTGCCAAGTCCAACGTCTTCCAGGCAGATTCGATAGCCATGGCAGGAGTTTCTAAAACGTCATCCTGTTTGGATATATATACGTTTCCAAGGTGAACTTGGTGCCCGTGGACTGTAACGTCGCGGTATATGTTTCCATTCGTCATAGTCGACTGTGGTTCACTTCCCTTGAATGAGGTTGAAAAGACAGCTCAGTGTTGGCTGACAGTTGGGGTCAGCCTCATTTTCAGAAATTGTTGAATTTGCCTAGCATGAGCCCATGCTATTTCTGGGATAGCCCCAATTATCCTGCAAGCGTCACCGCTTGGTAGCCAGCTCATGCAGCAAAACTGCGCCTCATTCAGCCGCAGAGGCTGCAGTTGTTGCCAGTCGTCAGCTTGAGGGGTCTTTCATCAAGACGCAGTCACATATTCGAATCGTGTTTCAAGGTTGCTTCTTCGGCATCTTCTTCCTAGCAGACGCCTTTTGGATTACATCAAAATCATGGCGGAGGCATTCGGAATCGCATCAGGAGCAGTGGGAATCGCGACCGCATTCACGACTTGCATCGATCTGTTTGAATATGTCAACCTCGGTCGCCGCTTCGGCACAGACTATCAGACCAACCAGCTCCAGCTGACCCTCCTACGTCTACGACTCTCACGCTGGGGAGAAGCAGTGCACGTCTACGATGATCCGAAGCTTGGGAATTCGTCTGCATCCGAAGCAGAGCTCGAGGCTGCTAAAGCCACAATCTTCCAGATGCTTGTCCTGTTCGAGGACAGCCAGAAGACCTGTCTTCGATATGAGACTGGGCACAGCTCCAGTGATGCGAGCGATGCTGCTTCGATCCAAGTCATGGATGGGAGCATGATCGCAATCAACAAGAGAATGAGGATTCTAGCCCTCGAGCGGCGGAAGAAGGTCAGTACGCTCAAGTTAGTGCGGTGGGCGATACACGATTCTGCAGCGTTGCAGAAGCTCATAGAGAGTATATCACATCTACTGGAGCAACTAGAGCTCCTGTTTCCAGGCCAAAGTTCCCGACAGTCACTACAAGGGCTCGCAGAACGGGAAGTGGCCGACGTGACGAGCGAGCATCCTGGTCAACTCGAATCACTGGAAGCGGCTTCGGATGGAACTGATCCAATATTTCACAAGGCAGTTGCAAGGGCTTCTGGTCATGTCTACGAGAATGTCGAGATAGACGCAGGTGTGGACGGTGCCGTATTGAATGGTAATTCTGTCGATCAGGGCTTTGCTGGATCTGTCGGTGCAGGAGGGGCAACACATTTGTACAAGGGTGTAAAAATTAAAGGATCGCAGGGTGTACTAGTCCAGAATGGGGATAGGTATGGCAGCCAGGACTTCTTCTCTAGAAGATGAGAGTTCTGGCGGGCGGGAAGAGGACATGGTCAACAAGGATGAGAAGCATCACAGATTGAGAACAACTTTGGCCAGATAACTGTTTTCGTTTCCATTCCGTATACGGCCGAAGCCATATGCAGCGCCCTCATACAGTGGTGAAAGCTCAATAAGCTGCGTTTAAACAACAAACAATGCCGATAACAGCGTAGAAGAATGGGCACATGGCCTGAGTCTCGTGCTGCACAGACAAGGCTAAGAAGGATGGTGGCAGCTGGCTTGAAGAAATATCTATCATTAAGCTATCAACCCACCCATACCATGCGTGGAAAAGTCGCTTTAGACTCACATAAGTCTGATCCTAGGGATGCTGAGAAGGTTCTCCGACAAAATTAGCCCGATAATGACTTCTGTGGCTTAACAACACATCCATCATTTATGATCGTGACGATTCTTGAGACCGGATGGGAGCTCAGGCTATGTCACTGGCCCACTCAACTCGGCCGGTAGTATTTGACATAGGTCATAATGAATACAAAGACTTCCGGTTTCGCCAAGCAGCAGTGGTCACTCATCTATTCAGCGCCGTTGCTATTTTAGTATGCAGAACAATGAGCTTTACCATCCACAATTTTGTATTTTATGCAAAGCATTGCTTGGCAATCAAGCCAGCCCTTTGTACACGAATCTATCACCGACATTCATTAGAAGTCTGTCCTGCCACCTTCGAGAATGGACTGCTTTCCAGAAATGTTTTCCCTATCAAATGTTACAAATACAAAAAAAAAACACTACAATAACTTCAACAAGTACGCAAACTTTAAAACTATGCAACTACACATCCATTCAAAACTCTTCGTCCTGGCGACGTTTCTCGTTCCCGCCATCCTCGCCAGATGCCCGATATGCTTCGATAACACTGTGCGTGGCTGCGACGGCCTGGGGCCGAACTCCCTCTATTACACGTGTTACAAGTCGAATATCAATGCTATGATGGTCAGTACATTCACCTGTGAGGGTGGATGTAGATACACGATGGGCGAGCCCCGCTGTAACAATGGTAGGTTCAAGGATGAGATGATCGCCCTCCCCATCGACCCGACTTGCCCGTGGGGTCTTAGGGGCCGGACGCCAACTCTGTTCACGGCATAAGGACCAATGATCAAATTATTAAGATTTCATATTCTAGTCTATCATACATTATCTGATTGAATGAGCACATAAAGCAAAAAGCTGGGCTACTGGTGGACCACCTTAATTTCAAGTCTTCAAATTTAAGTATGAGCCTTGCCTGCTTCCTCACTTTCCGTGCTGCCCATGAAATCGTGGTCGAGTCGATCGAATTTGATAGAATGCGTGATTTATGTTTCCGAAGTTGAGGTCTCTCCTACACGATCCAACGCTTTTTAGAAGACAGTAAGAGGCAGGTTCCTCTTCTGTCACTATCGCCTTATGTACATCCTTTATTCTCCCATGAGATCCAGAGGCACCCCGCCGCGGCTTTTTATCTGGTCTTTCAGCCACCTTGTCCATGCGCCAATCAAGATAATCCATCGCACGAACTGTATGTATTGCCTGGCGATGATCTCGCAACTGATTTGGTGGCTCCAAGTGCCATATCACACTGAAGGAAGGGCCCTAAAGATTCCCCAAAGCAGCACAATACTCGATTATTTAGTATTGGCCGTGGTTGTCGTGCCATATCTAGGACATCTTCAAAAAGGGCCATCGAAGCTCCAGGACCTTGAATTGACACCCACTAGTATTGTGGAGCTCACGGCAGGGGTGTCTTGGAGCTGTATGCCTGTGGCTGTTGTCATATTCAAGAGTATGGCGGACAAGTCAAGCACATAGGCGAGCTCCCCTGAGGCAATTCTGTGCAAACTAAAAGCTGGCTGAAGCAAAGCAGCTACCCGAATGGCACCGAAAAGGTCAATTTGACCAGCCTTTCAGCCCTCATGGAATCGAATTGCGGCTCCCTCAGGTGCCACAGGCAATTTTGACGGGCCTGAGGTCATGGCTTGACAAGTTCAGCCGTAGAGACACAAGAGTATGGACAGATGGTAACACATAAAACCTAGATCCGATCATGCTGAGCAACGAGTGGGAGTATCATCAACATTTGAGGGCCGGCTCTACGGACATACGGACGACCCTGAAAATTCTGGTCAAATCCAGACATACTGACGGAGTAAGCGTTGCTTGTTTAGTGCTCGAGACCACAGTTATCCTTCACAAATTACAACACTTGTCACTATCCCTGTGTAACCTGCTGGTAATGTCTGTTGAAGGCTGCCTTATATACGCTGTCCAGTTGCTCAATTCGTATCACGAGTACCTAAGTAGCGAAACTAAAAAGCAACGCTGTCGTATATTCGCTCGCCGAAGCTTCCGGCTTACTCTAGGGTATGTACCTACTCTCCAATTGAGACCAGGGATTTACACCCACAAAAACGGAGGGTCCACTCATACTGAGCGGTTCAGAGATCAGACCATCCTTTTAGGTTAGTACCAAATGAGTCATCCCATAGGAAGTTATCCTATAGGAAGTTTCCTATAGGACTCGGAGGTTGTCCTGTAGGATTTTCCACTATAGGAGGTTATGCTGTAGAATCTTGTTCTATAGGAGGTTATGCTGTAGGATCTTGTTCTATAGGAGGTTGTCCTGGAGGAGGTTGTCCTGTAGGAGATTATCCCATGGGGCCCATGGCGACATATATGTAGGGCTATACTTATGTAAGTGAACCTCCGTTTTTTCGGTTGCGAATCTCTGATCTCCTACAACTTGTGTCTAGGCTGCCAACATGGCAGGGATCATATATATCTTTATGGCTGTCAGGTGGTGAGCGGAACTTCTAGTGGGGACTCAACGATCCAGCCAGAATTCGGGCTTGCGATATTCGAGAAACGATGCAGAAGAGAGCTAGAGATGAATCTTGGGAGACCAAAAAAAGAGATGAGATCCTGAGGTATAAATTCAGTTTGTCAGCGATACGATCGACCTGGTCTCGCTAAGCGCTCGGGCGAACGTACCTTACCACGGATAGATCACGCAAGATTTTCCAATCAACGCTGTCCCAAGCCTTGAATTTGCATGCTTTCGCGCTTTCTGGGGCCTCACTTGGATGATTCGAAATACTGCATGCATTAGTGCAGCTGCATATGATTGTGTGAGGCTTAGCGGCTGCGCCCCCTGTTGTGCAACGTAAGACGAGTGGGATATCTCGGCCCTGAGTAGCCGCCCTCTCCACTCTTTCAACAGACTTCACTGTGCCATGAGAGTGCACATTAATAACATCGAGCATCTAACTTAGTCGTCATCTTATACGCGGCACTCCCAAGATGGATTGGGCTTGTGACGATGCTGTTCTGGGACAAGCCGATCTGAAGCAGGTCTTCAGGTTTGAGCCCAAGGAGACAACAGTTTTACGGGTACTAAACCAGTATAATGTGAGATGCGATGACGGGCGGGTTGTGCGAATTATTCTAACGTCCAGTAGGAGCCATTCTTGTGGACTTTGAAAGATGAAAAGGAGTGGGAAGAGTGGTTTCGCAAGGTAGACCGACATTTATTTATTTCTCATGCTTCTGTCAACGTTCCACTCATACCGGTCCATGATGGGGTGAGACTTTACTGACCTCAAATAGGAGCTTCCTCCCATAGATGGCACGGCATCGGGGTTGGTTCTTATGTGAGGACTAGAAGATCTCGTCACTTGCTATATACTGACTTACTTCCCAACCCCAGTCTGGCGAAACGAACCGGTGAGACGGGTCTCACAGGAATAAAGAAGGTGAACTCGGATCAGTGGTTACAATATGTTGATGAGAAATTGGCGAAGACCAGCCATGGCCATAACGGGCTGGCCACAGCACCCTGTGTGCCCACATCCAAAGAAATGAGTGGCGGTGCAAGAAGTCTCAAGGTCCTACCATTCTCCAGGGAGGTTTTCCTACGAATCGCATCCAAATTCTTCATTCATGATTCTGTTGTCAGGACCATCAGCCGAGCAGACATCCCGGTCTTCTCGAGCGCTAATGTGTACATGGGGCAAATGGAAGGTCCTAGATACCCGGCTTACGGTAATTATTTGTCCTTTCTTACATTTTCGAGTCGATAGCCTACCGCTACGGCAATTTTCAAGGCTAATACTCTCACAGTGTACAATTGCCGCACCACTAACTCCTGTCCCATGGACCTGGCATACACGGCAACCTTCTTTCCACACTGCGGGCTCACATTTGGTATCCTCTTTGGCTGCCCGTTCTCTATAGAAAAGCAGATTGTGAATAGGCTGAGCTACGCCACGAGGGACGTCGCGCATCCGCTTCTAATTCCAGGCATATTCGCGGAGCTCGAGAGGACTCGTCAAATCCACATCATTGAGTCTGCCATCGACAAGGTGGAGACACGAATCCTGACAGTGGACTCTAGCCCGGAGGAGATGGACGCCATGCCGGCATTGATGAAAGAAGCAGACAACCAGGCGAAACGTACGCAGTGGCTGGACACCACCTACCTGAGGAACCAATTGATCACCTGGAACACGCAGCTCAAGAAATTAGCCAGTCACACGGATGAGCTTTCGGATATGGTGTTCTCCCAGCAACATTCTGACGGTCCTCTACTGCGCGACCAGACAAAAGTCAACCGGATCGAGAATGAAGAACACAATGGCGCTTCCCGTGCACACCTACGGCGTGTTGGTGCGAAAATCAGGGACAGAGTCCAGGAAATCATTGACGAGTACGATGCCAAAATCAGAGACTGCACCATGAGGGTCGATGGAATGGCCATGGCAACTCAATGGGTAAGACGCACCACCCCACGCAATCTTCCCAATATAAGATCTGCAACCATGTATCTCACCTCCACATCGTGACAATCTGCTCTCATCATACCCTATGAAGGACGCGGAAGGCTAGCAAATGTTAAGACGGAGAACTGACCGCATCAGGCACAAGGTGAAACCAACGTGGAAATCGCTCTGGCGACCAGTCGAGACTCCAGACATATGAGATCAATAGCCCTCGTCACCATGGTATTCTTGCCAGGCACATTTTTTGCAGTAAGCCACGAACCCTGCTCCGTGTCATATTATATGTCGGCGGTTAGTGAATCTGATATCACTACAGTCAATCTTCTCCATGACCTTCTTTGACTGGTCTGGTCCCGATCCCGAAGTTTCCTCTTATATCTGGGTTTATGTCCTCATCACCGTCCTGTTTACCCTCCTGACCATCGGACTCTGGTGGTACTTTGTCATATATCGTCAGCGGATAGCTAGAAGCAAAGTGATCGATGAGGAGGAAATGGAACTTCTTTCTAGATAAGAGGTTGAGAAATATGGTGGTTTGGATGCAGATAGCCTTGTAAAATGTACTGAATGTCACATACAAAGCTCTAGCAACGCTGACCCATCTTTGAGCAAGTACAGTATGTACTCGGGTTCATCTGAAGGGGGCATAGTATTGCAATATACTGCTATATTATTCCATCATATATGACTGGGATGTCTTCGATGTATCACAAATTTCCTCTCCCAACACTGTACTGAAATTCAAACTCCACTCACAGCACATACGAAACTAGATTGGAGTTGCTGCGACAATTATCCTGCCTCAAAGCTAGTAGCCGGTTGCGCTCTTAATCTGTATACATCCCGAAGGCGTACGGTCCCTTCACACAGTGGTAAAAGCTTGAAGACCAAGCATTAAAAAACAAACACAATGCTAATAACAGTGTAAAAGTCTCTGCGGGCACGTGGCCACAGCCTTGTGCTGTACAGACAAGGCTAGGAAGCATCGCTCCCGACGGCGCTGTAGACTAGACAGACGGCGAAGTAATTATACGGCGAGACTAGGAATAAGGCTAGTAGAACCTATAAGAACCTGAAAGAATAGGGTAGCTTTTATCAAGGATCGAGTTTGCATGAACTATCCCTGTTGATATATTCCATGGAGATGAGGTTTCCGTCAGCTGGCAGGTACATAGCCATAGTACTGGTGCAGTGGAATGTGTTAAACATGTTTGTTTTAAATCACCAGTTTGATTTTAACTCCTGTTCAATGGATTCCTCTAAGACAACCCGCCCTAGTTATCTTCTTAAGAGCAGTCTCCTGTCAATGATATGATCTCCCATCGAATGAGCTCCTATAGGATCACCTCCTGTGGATAACATTCTGCAGATTAACGCCCTAGAGGAGAACCTGCTATGGGATAAAGCCCTATGGAATAACCCCTGGGAATGACCTCCTATCAGCTTATCTGACCCAGGGAGATTCTGTAATGTAACAGTGTAATTCTTGAGGAACATGGCTGTGGGACGGTAGAATTGCATGTGAAGTAGTCCATTCACTTTGAGGCGGACTGAGGCCGGAGGTCCTTTCTTGGGGATCCCTGCGCTAATGTACGTACCCGCCCCGCTAGCGCAGGAGCCGGAACTTCCAGGCTGGGGGGGGGGGGGGGGGCTCGACAGACTTGTAGACTTCGACCAGCTGTCGCCAGCTGTGGCATCATTGACCTCTTATTCAGTTCTCCCGGGGTCTCCATCTTGCCAACCTCACCATGCAGAAGCGTGCTGTCAATCGGGTAACCAAACCGAACAACTTCCGCCGACCCAACCGCAGGCTCGACGAGGACCAACTGGCCGCCCACTTCGAGGGCTCCGAAGAGGAAAACGCGCTTTATCGCGCCGCCGCCGCCGTCGCCAACGCAGAGGGCCAGAATGTCGACGAAACAGACGAGGCCGTGATGGAGGAGGTGGGCAATGCATTCAAGAACGACCAGGCGCAGCACGATGTCAGCATACGCGGCGGTGAAGGCGAAGGCGACATAGAGGTCGACCACGAGGGACATCATCACCACCAACACGGCGGGCACGACATGCAGGGCGACGCACTCGATCACGAGATGCCGATGGCGCCCATGAGCGCCGAGCCGCACCACCAGCAGTCGCACCATGTCGGCCACCAGAACCTCGACGACATCCTCGGCCACGCGGGTATGACCTACGCGCAGGCCGCCGCTGCCGCCGCAGATCTCCAACCCCCGCCGCCTCCCCAGCCCAACGTCGGTAACGCCGCCACGATCTCTGCCCCGCAGCCCCTCGTCGCCGCGACCGACTTCCAGCCCACGCCGTCCACAAGCCACAACACAGCGCAGTCGCTGCAGCCGACCTCCTCGGGGGGCCAACAGCAGCAACAACAGCAACAGCAGCAACAGCAGCAGCAGGACCCGCCGCAGCCGCCGCCCAAGACGACGGAGCAGATGGCCGAGGAGTCGGGATACGCGGGGTTCAAGGTGGACAGCGCGTTCGCGAAGCGCATGTCGCGCGACCCGGGCCAGCGCCTCGCGGAGCAGCGGCGGCAGGGCCAGGACCTCAACCTGGTGCGCCGCAGCAACGTCGAGGCCCTCTTCGCGCAGATCGCCGGCTCCGAGGCGGCGAACCCCTGCGCCCACTGCCGCAAGGGCCAGGGCCCCTGGACCGTGTGCGTCGTCTACAGCGGCCAGATGATGGGCAGCTGCGCGAACTGCTGGTTCAACGCGTCCGGGTCGAGGTGCTCTTTCCATGGTGAGTCCTGGCCTTTCAAACTACTACGTTTCTATGCTGCCCGTTGTTCCCCCACTGGGGACTTTGTGGTGCTACGAGTGTCACGCATGCTAATCCACACTCTCTACAGAGAAGTCACAACCTCCCCTCCCAGGCGCGCACCACCCCTACGCGACCCTCCCAGTAGCGATGCCCGTCCTGGGCCAGGAACAAGGAATAGGCGTAGGGCCAGGCGGGGTGGTAGGCGGGGCCGGACCCGGCGCGGGCGGGGCCGGCGGGCAACACATGGTGGGCTCCCCCGCGCAGCTCCACGCCGCGCAGCTGTGGCAGGCGCCGGCGGCGCTGTTCTCGCACGACGACGGTGTTAAGCACACGGTGCAGAACGCGCTCGTGCAGGTGCGGCAGGCGGACCGGTACACGCGGGCGCTGATCGAGGTCGAGGTCGCGGCGAAGCAGCTCGCGCTCAAGATCGTGCACGCCGAGGAGGTTGCTGCGGGTCTGGGCGTCGGCGTCGAGGGCGACGAGGACGAGCAGCAGCAGCAGCATGGTGGTGGTGGTGGTGAGGACGAGGAGGCGCGTCACGGCGGCGACGGGTATGAGTCCCCCGCGCCGGGCGGCAACGGCATGCCGGAGGACGGGGAGCCGTAGGACGGGGAACTGCCGGAGGACTGGGAGTCGTTTGCGGACTAGCTCGGGTGAAGTGTCGAGGCGTCACGAGAATTCTGTATAGGTGCATATGACGGCTTCAAGTTATCCATATAAGGGGTATGCCTAGTAGGATAGGTTCCTAAGTGTGACGAGAGGGAGGGAGGTCACGAACCCGACATCATGGGGCAGCCAGCCACAAGCAGTCCAGGCTGTCTGTAGTAGAAGCAGACCACCCAGAATTCAAATCATGATACCTACACAACACGCAGGAGCAGAAACACAACCTAGGTGTCCTGGAGGCAGAGAGCTATCCCATCACATTCCAGGGCTCCGTATGCAAGTAATACAGCACGCGGGCCAAGAACCCGCCAGAACATGAAACAGCGAAACAACACACAACGCATGAACAGACTCACGTCAGCTGATCTGGCTGCTTCTCCATTCCTCCCCATCATCCCTTCTTTGGGGTGGAGATCGCCAGCGCCAGTGTCGCACGAGCACAAACGGTATCAGGCCCATGCGGGCTCATGGCCTGCCGAAAAGAGGGTAGAAAGTTCATCAGCTCTTTTTCTGGCAGAAGAGTCCTTTGCCCGGGTCGCAGGTAGTTGGGTTGAATACGCGGCCCACGGGACTAGTTAGGTGCGGACGAGAAGAGACGACACAATCACACAGACACAGCCACCACTATCACCACTCGCCTCGTTTGTGGTGTTCAGATGGAGGACGGGTTGGATCCAAGAGACTGGTATGAAGCATGTGCCTGCCTGGGCCGAGAAGTCGGAAGCATGCAAACAGACTTGGCCCGTCCCTCCAGTGGACTCTCAAACACATCCAAGTCACAACACCGCCTCCCGCCGTTTTCGGTCGCTGTTGTTGTTGTGGTTGTCTAAGAAAGAAATTCGTTGCCTCTCAATTGGGGGCTTGGAACGCAACGGAGAGAAGAATGCGAAAAAGCCAAGATCGGCCATCCGCCGTCCTCATCGGCGCGACGGCGGCAGCATTGAGATAGATGTCTGTCTACTACTACACATTGACTCACTAAATGCAACCAGAAGTGAACGCCGCAATGATCGCCCACTCGCATGTCGCCGCACACACACACACATATAGACACACATATATGTACCTCAGATCAATTGAATATGCATGTATGTATGTGCGTCCGTAGAATGCGTACCGGCAATCCCAAGACCCCCCGACCAGGGATGATACCTGTTTCCCGGGGTGCGTGCTGCGACGGCCGCAGGCCGACATGGGAGGGCAGGCTCTTGGTCCGAAGTTTCAGCACGACGTAGGTGTGGCCTCGAGCGGGCGAGGGGTAGGCAAAAGCGGCACGCCCAGTATGACTTAGGTTAACGCATGCATTCTGTGCATGTTCGTGCGTGCGTGCGTGTGGGCGCAAAGTTCAGATACAGACAGGCAAGACAAAAAGGCTATCCTGCAATTCGCCCCGCCTTGGTCCAGACCCTCCAGATCCTGTCCTGCTTGGCCTCCACCGGATCTTGCATGGTTGGGGCTCTGGTCGCATGTAGAATGCGGGACTGACTCTGGCAAACTCTCTGCTGCGCAAGGCGGATCAATCAGCATGTGAGGGTAGTGCTGGCTGGTAAAGGTTATGGTCAGCGCCAACGGGGAGGACTGATGGGTCCAAGTGAGAGAGCCATAGAATAGGTAAAGGGTATTGTAAAGTATTGGCTTTCAGTAAATAGAGCTCGATGCTATAGACAAATCCAACATCCGGGCATTGTTGATGTCGAGCCGCCGTATCCGAAAACCTGTCGAGATTTGTTGCCGCTCGTCTCCCTCGGTGTGGGCCCTTGTCGCGAAACATGTCCCACCACTCCGTCGCCTGGGGTTCGTCTTCGCGCGCCTCCCCTCGGTGCCTTGCGCCCGGGAAGCACTTGGTAAAAACACAAAAAAATACAAAAAGACCACAACGTTGACAGACTTCATAATTAAACAGAATATTGAACACCGCCCAGTAGTTTCAGATGCATATCCTTCTTTTTGTCCCCATCTCTGGTCAACGCACCAGCCACTCCCTGTTCTGCAGCCTGTTGCAGTCGTGGTCGTAGTCGCAGTCGCATGATCTCGCAGGACGTGATGCCGATTTATTCGACGTAGCGGGGTGGCTTGGAAAGTCCAGATGGGCGATATATCAAGGACCGGAGTAAGACATAACCTGTATCGCCGCCTTCTCAGGGAAACACGCGCGGAATTTCATGAGGCGATCCAGGTTTTCGTTCGTAAGGAAGAAATCGTTCGATTATAACGTGGTAGGGGTATCCGAATAAGAGCGTTTTGGACTAGATCAGACCGCAGAGACGCAGGTTCTCCTGGATGATGATGTCTGTAGAAACGTTAGTACGTTGTACAACAGGTGGCATGTTTGCCAGACAGGAGCATGAGACTTACCGTTGACGGCGGCCATGACGAATCGGATCTGTGTTGTATCTGTCGCACATGTGAAATGTGTGTAGATCTGCTTGGTCTCGTGCTGGTTGAGGCTGACGAATCGGTTCAGGATGTAGTCGCAAGCCGCTGCGTAGTCGTCACCGCCCTCGTAGTCGGGGAAGTAGTTCTTCATCGGGCTGACAGGCAGCTTCTCCTTGAATCGGTCGATCTTGTTGAGGAACAGGATTATCGAGGTCTTGATGAACCACCTGGAGTTGCAGATCGAGTCGAACAGGGTCAGAGCTTCCTGCATACGGTTGACGGTCTCATCTTCGAACAGGAGCTGGTCGTATTCGGAAATGGCGACGAGGAACAGGATTGTGGTGACGTTCTCGAAGCAGTGAATCCACTTCTTACGCTCGGATCGTTGACCACCGACGTCGAACATCCGGTAGGTGAGGTCGCCGATGATGAAGGTCGTCTCGGTAATACCCGTGGTCTTGACACGAGACCGCAGCACATCCTGGTCGTTGGGCATGTAGTCGGGGGCAGCGATACGGGCAATGTTGTCGAAGTAGCTGACGGCATGTTAGTTTACACGCGAAACCACTGGGCAAGCAAACGGTCAACTCACTATCTGGCAGAATCGTTGAGCTGGTACTCTCTCGAGCGCTTGAAACACTCTTGGACACCACGGTCCTTCCACAGCGCCTCGATGGCGTTTCCAACCTCGGGAGGGAGGACATCGCCCTCGATCTGGGCGGGCTGCATGAAAATGGTCTGGACGTGGTACTCCATCCGCTGATCCTCCAGGGGAAGCTCCAGGGACTCCATGGCCTCCAAAATGACACGCATGGACTGGACTGTGTTGCTGAAGATGATTTCCTTGAAGGACTCTCGTTCGTCGCGGGAGTAGCCACCCTCGTGGATGAGCTTCATTTGCTTGAGGATGGTCGACTTTCCGGATTCACCAGCACCTATCAATCATGTTAGCGGCAAACGGCGACAGTGATCACACGGCGCTATCGGGCCCAGATGCTGCGAAAGGCATCGAGGGCAACCGCGCAGGGTGGACGCAATTGATGGACATACCCAGAAGTAGCATCTTGATCTCATTTCGTTGTTGCATCCGGTCGCGCTTCAGCTGGTTCTCGATCTCCTCGTTCCGGGCCTTGCCCTCCTTCTCCTCCGTGCTCATTCCGCAACCCATTGTGATTGATCGAAGTCGCTTCGCTCCGATGCAGGATTAATGGCTATTGATGGTGATGTGATTAGGGCGTAAAGTTTGATGCGGATCTGAAGCCAACGGGATTAGTGACGAGTTCAGCGACGTTGTTTCGATGGTTGCTGGATTGACAAAACAGCGGCTGCTGACAGTCTCGATGGGCGCTGCTGCGGAGGCCAACGCGGGAGGAACGGGCTCGCTTGGCTGGGGATTTGGCCGCAGCTGACGTGATGAAACCGGAGCAATATAGTCGAGGTAAGGGATGTAGCAGCGTGGCAGTTGACGGCGATGGAGCAGAAGAGCGAGATGGGATGAATTTGTGTGTTGGGTTGTGATGGGAAATGAAGATGGCTGAAGGGCGAGGCGAGGCGAGGCAAGGCGAGGCCAGGCGAGAAAAGTCAAGGGGGCTGGCTGGGAGGACGAACGTACCGTACACAAAGCGATCGGTCGAGGCGGTGCGATGCGATGCGGCTGCGATGCAAGGCAGTTGGTTGTTGGAGTCGTGTTGACGGCCTCAATTCGACGCCAGGACGACCTGAAGGAAAAGATGAGGAGAAAGAAAGACAGTCAGGACTCGAAAGAGTTATTTGGGGGCACAGGCGATATGCAGAAAAGAAGGTTCGCCAGGATTGAGATCCAATGGAAAGATTGGACTACGACGGGAGGAGTGGTGTGGTAGGGTAAGCGTGGTGAAGGCAAAGAACGAGGCCGGGAGTTATGGGGGAGGAGGTCCAAGTCGACAGACGGGCGGACAGGAGACGAAAGGGGAGGGAGAGAGAGACTAGAGGGCGAAGAGGGCAGAGCAGAACAGGAACAGGCCTATGGGAGCAGACTGCGTGGCCCAGGGTTGATGAATGGGAACGGATTGGGGATGGGGGATGGGTGATGGATGGGCCCGGATGGGATGATTGTCCCTGGGGTGAGGGGGGCAAGGCAGATTGTTCACTTCCATCCAGGCAGCCCAGGCCCGGCACAACCAGTCCTGCTAGTACTAGAGGGCCAGAAGGGCCAGAGCCAGAGCCAGAGCCAGCTAGAACAGGCCTCGGAGACGGCAGAGAACGGTGGTGCTCGCAAAATGGCGCTAATATTAGGGGTGTCCACCGTTGAACTGGAGCTGCAGGGTACTATGCAGGTACCGTTGCGAGCACTGGCGGGTGGGGAGCTACAACCGACCCTAACTGGCTTTACGGACGGACTGGGTGACTGCCACCAGCGAGTGAGCTCGCTCCTTGTCTCCGGGATGGGACGCAGCCAAGTTGACGGAAACGCTGGAGGCGCACTTCTAGGGGGCAGAACAAAAGAAAGAAGAAGAGACCAAGAACAAGGACAGATTGACAATGAAGCAATTGGGTAGTCGATCAATCAATAGAGCCCAGATGGGGATGCAATGCAATGCGATGCAGTGCAGCGGAGTGCAGTGATGGAATGGAACGGAACGGAAGAGCAGGTATTTACGCCCTGACACGGTAAGACCAGCAAACCAGAGCCACCAGTTGCTAGACAGCTTGACAGCCAGCCAGCCCAGTGTGTGTGTGCCAATCAGCCAGTGCCTGTTGTCAGTCAGAGAGCTGGCAGGCGGAAGGAGAGACTGCGGTTCGGTTCGGCAGGTGAACAAGCTGCATGCACCACCTCCTGCATCTACGGTTGGTCTCCCCTCTCTGTCAAGTCTGTGTCTCTGTGCAGTCACGCGTATGTACGAGATCTTGACTATTTTCTGCTTCTTCCCAGTTCCAAATCCCGCTCCAGCTACTTTTTTCCCTCCCTCCCCCCTCGAGGAACCACTGAGGGTCACCTGCAGTGACCATGCCCACTTTGGCTGCAGCACAGAAGTGGATAAACCGAGCCAAAGCAACCTTGGAAGCTGAAGTCTGTGCCAATAGCAGCAGCTCGGGGCCTGGGCTAGACTCCTTGGGGCAATTAGGTGGACCGCAGGCAGACCGTATGGTACAGCCGATGCTATCTCAGGGGACTCGTTTTAGCAAACCCGACCAACACCCACTTGTGCCACTCCCACACCCACGCTTGCGACGCCCACAAAGCTCGCCTCTGAGGAGCGGGAGCAGATCGCTCTCCGACTCCTCTTGGTCTTGCGACAAAGGAAAGGGGACCCATCAATGATCTTCGGTCAATCTATCCACCGTCGCCATGATGATTCCACGGCAATGACAGGACAGGACAGGCGAGGACAGGCCAGCCACGCATCTTCGGGAGCCCTCCAACGCCCGTCACACGCCTGTCTCTGCCGTCCTGCAACCAACCGGGTGCAGCAACTCGCCCCCCTTTGAACCTGCCTCTGGGTTTCTGGGCCTGCAGCCTTTGCTTTGTCAGTGCTGTCTCGGCCCAAGACATCGGAGGCTGGGTGTCTGGCCTCTGGCGAGCCTGTCATCAAGCCGTGCTACCCTTCAATCGACCGTATCGCGGGGGCATCCTAGTTGGGCAGGGTGGTCACATAAGTCCCCGTGCTAGTGAGATCAGAGCTGACTGTGTCTCTATACTCGGAGCTGAGACTTGCTTGGCGCCGCATTATTCATCAGGTCCTCCTCTCGAACCTCTCCTCTTGCCTTGGAATCAACACACAGAGGCCTACATAGTCTACATACATACAGACACCCAGACTGACTGACAGACGTATCACATTTACGCCCAGCATGAGTGGCAACAAGATACCACAGTAATCAAGGAGGAGCCACTCCAGATAATCACCTGCAGGCGCTGGCCAGCTCGTCATGTCGAAAAGTGGGATGCTCATCTCAGCGCCCTCGGCCCCGTCGGCGAATGGCAGCGCTGCGAGCATATTCGGCACTTCAGACCCCAAACTCGCCTGGCGCAATTTCACCGCAGTGTATTCCGCTCAGGCCCCACCCGGTCACTCCACATTACCCTGGTCGGCTGGTCGGATACCCCCTCCCGGTCAGTGCGGAAAGGGTCTGCCTCGAGAAACAGCCAGCCGGTCGGGGCCCGTCTTACCACAGCCAGGCACAGCACCTGTGGCACATACAGCTAGCAATCCAACCCACTCCGAGAAGTCTGTAGACTGTCTGGTGGTTGGTTCATGGACAGGCCGGATGCTGTCCGCTCACCATCCGTTCCCTCTCAATAGCGCCCGTAGCCGCTTTGTGGGCGGCAAGTACAACAAAATGTTTGACGAACCGGCAATACCGAATGGTTGGAATAAGGAGGGCATGCCGCACAATGCTCATCGCACGCCCGACGCCGCTCCCGTGCCCGAGCGGTCCAGTCCAGCCACGGCCCATCCGTCGGCGCACCGAAAGACTCAAATTGCACAACGGCAGAGTGGTCTCGTCTTCAACTCGAGGTCAAATGTCCCATAGCGGCTCCAGAACGAAGCTTGAGTCTTTGACATGACTGAAGCGGGTGGCGGCATTGGCCCGTGGGCCTCGCCCGGAGATGAAGAATTTACCCAAGCGGAGATTTCGATCCCTAAGCGGAAAACTCTCACTCTCCCGCCCACAGCGCTACACCCAGCGGCCGCAGGGTCAAGTGTGCGTGTGTCTGTATGCGGGCGGTGGAACTGGCCAGCCGCGTCATGGCTGGGCTCGCCGTATGGTCTAAACCATCACAACAACACCGTGCTCTACTGCTTATTAGATTACACCCCAGCCCGCACAGGAGCCGCCATCTATTTCGGGACATCTTTGGATCTCCTGGTGATGATGAGCATCGTCGCCCTCCATCTTTTCTTCTCGAAGGCCGGTCCGCGCCGTGGCCGCCTCCTCCACCCTTCCCTGTCAGCGAGCCGTTGCGGAGACTTGGCCTTGGCCCCACCCGACCTCTTTTGGGCAGGTGTTCCTGCATCAGGAGGGGCTGGCGTTTATTACCACTTTAATTTTCCGCACCTGCGAGATCGTCGACTTGGGGACACTACCGGTCGCGCGTTCGCCGGCTGGCTGGTAGCGGGCGGCCAACGCCCATAACAATAATTGTAATGACAGTAATAGTAGCAAGAGTAACTACCACTGCATGCGTCTTGAGGATCCTGAAACCCCTTCAGGATCTCAGCTCTCACCTCATGTTTCGAACCCCTCAGGTATAGCAGAGCAACAAAGACAGCCGTCCGCCTGGGTCTTCACTGAGAAGCAATGTCGAACATGGCGCCATCAACCAGGTCACCACCTTAACCGAACCCCTGCACTATATCAAAACCAGCCCCCTGAAGGTTACGATGAGTACTACGCCGGACACAGATTTCTTCGTCGACAATTTCAGGACGAGGCCGCTCAAGAAATGAGAAAAAGTCTGTGCTCGTATGGAGAGTCATCGGCTCGAGAGCCGCCTCCGTCGTCCTCCAACACTGACAAGCAGCAAGGCTGTTGTGAACCCGTGGCATTCATTATTCAGACTTGAACCAAATGTGGGCTGACCCCCGGGGATGCGAGCCCGAATCTCGCAACACGGGACCCCAGAAAGTAACGGTCAGACGGGGGAAGGGGAGGGATCGCCCAGGACCCGTCACCCAGCACAAATCTCAGCCTGAGCTAAACTGCCAGCCCACAGATAGCCTTGCGGCCCTGGCAGCCCTGGTCGAAGTTCTTCTGCAGTGCCGCCAGACGGGTAGGCACTCGGTGACAATTGATATTTCCGCCTCGCTTCAAATATGGACTCACCACTAATGGCTAAGGGGCTATGGCGCATCAGACCTATCGATTGCGTTGAAACACATGGCAACAAGGGGCCTTGGGGCTTCGCTTTATTCTACAGGCCCTCTTCGGCGACATGTCGCAACCTATTTAATCGGCCCTGCCTGACAGATGCTGGCTGTTTTCAGCCTTCCTCGCTCGGTCGGGAGTTGGGTCTGCAGGGCAAGCAGCAATAGCGCCGCCAACCCAGCCCAGCCCAAATCGATGCCCTCAGTAGACCTTGATCCATGAAGCGGCAGCCAGTCAGGAGTTCAAGTCGGCTGCTTCCTTGCTTGGCTTTGCTTCGCCTTGCAATGCCTCTCTCTCATCCCCTACCCACTCCCCAGTTTTTCCGAAACTGTTTCTGGCTGCCGTCGTCCAGAAGACTCGGCCCGCCCAGAGACAAGCATGGTTGGTGGTCTCTCGACCGGCCTGCCGGCGTGCCGTTTCGTTCTAGAAACCCTCATGGAAGGCTCTGTGACAAAGCAGCCCCCCTTTCTTCATGCAGGTTCACACATGCTCGCAAGCAGGCGCAGATTTTGCCCCCCTCCGTCTGGTGCTACTGCAGGTTCCGGGATGCTCGAGTTTTGAGAAAACGGATCCAGGTTGCATAGCGCCGAGGGGTAGAGGGAGACTTGCAGATTGTAATCTGGGAGAGCGGCATCGCTCCTCTGGCACGGTGTTGCGGAAGCAATTTCTCTCTGTGGAAGTCCTGCCTGCGGAAATGCATACCGCAGCGGGCTCTTGACCCGATGTGCTCGCTCCGTCCGGTCGTTTTGGACGCCGCTCGCCGAGTCAGAGCGGCGCCGGTAGTTGAGATGGGATGATCCGATCTGTGCTGCAGCGGCAGAGCGGTAGGTTCAGGATCTGGTCGATCCAACTTGGCGAGAGCCGGAACATCGAACCAAAAAGTTCACTTGTAGCCCACCATCCATCTGGCTGGCTACCGACAGACACATCTGCTGGGCCGCACAAGAATGTCTCGGACGGAATTCTGCTCGAGCTGAGCGGGTAGCGGAATGCTGCTCACTGTACCTAGTCTCACCGACTGTGGCCGAGTTGTTATTAGTCTCGAGTCGCGCGCCCCTGACCAAGAGCGCCAATTGACCAACCATGAGTGGACGAGCTTGTTGGCCCACGCTTCTGGGTCCGTCCTTGGGTGGCCTCAATCTAACAGGCCCTGAGGCCAGCTTCCAAGATTCCAGGTTTGAACATTACAGCACGCTCATCATAGCTTCCTGAGCCCGTTGCATGCTCGATTCGCTCGTTAACGTCCCTGTCCGTCGTCAATATGGCTGAATCAATTCCTATGCACTCGCGGAGCCCGTCGACGCGTCTGGGAGGACGCGGTAAGTCGATTCATGCATGGACCCTGGACCCAGCGACATCGCGGATGATGTCACCGTGAATCTCGCTGACCTGAAGGCCACACTGCACGACAGCCTACGCCCATCATAATGACGACGACGACACGGAGAAGGAATATGACCGCCTCCGTGACCTAGCCCGGGCCGAGGCGCAGAAGCGGAACTCGTGCTTCGACCGGGTACGCCGCCGTCCACGCCGCGCTGACCGGCGTTTAACCTCCCTGTTGACTCGAGACTGACCGACTGGCAGGCCCACCAAGCCTATGAGAATGGCGACGGCGCCGGGGCGAAGCAGCTGAGCAACGAGGGCAAGTCCCACGCGGCCAAGATGGAGCAGTACAACAAGCAGGCGTCCGAGTACATCTTCCGCGCCAACAACTCGGTGGAGAAGGTGCCCGACGACACGATCGACCTGCACGGGCAGTTCGTGGAGGAGGCCGAGGACATCTTGGAGGCGCGGATCCGCGACGCGCAGGCGCGCAACCAGACGCACCTGCACGTCATCGTCGGCAAGGGCAACCACTCGGTCGGCCACGTGCAGAAGCTGAAGCCGCGCGTCGAGCACCTGTGCCAGGAGCTTGGCCTGCAGTACCGCACCGAGGAGAACGAGGGCCGCATATACGTGAACCTCCAGGGCCACGAGATCCCGCACATGCCCCCGCCGCCCTCCAACTACCACGGCGGCGGGTACGGGAACAGTGGTGCCCACCACGGCGGCGGCAAGCAGCACCACGGCCAGCCGGTGCACGGCCAGTCGCACCCCAGGCCCCCGGCCAACACCGGCCAGGCCCAGGAGGAGCAGCAGGAGGACGGCACGGAGAAGCTCAAGAGGAAGGTCATCGAGAAGCTCACGAAGAAGCTTGGCGACTGCTGTATTGTTATGTAATGTGTCGAGCACAACTTCTCTTCTATTGTATGTGGTTGGATATTTACGGCAACGGCTATTTAGACGCTTCTGGGGTCAAGAATGATAGATGCCACATTACACCTGCACTATATGAAGCCGGCGCTGCTCGCGCGCGTCGGCTGAGCCATCTGGATTGCAACTTCCGCCTGAGAGCCAACTCGTTCCTGCTTGATGAGCGGCGGACATGTTCTAGTCATTGGTCCGGCTCAGACAAACATTACACCAGTGTTCAACCTACCTCATTCACAGGTCGAACTCTCTCACTCACAATTCGAAATACCTGATCACAGCTCTGTCTACCTCGCTTGCAACGGGATACTTATAGACTATACACTGTTCCCGAAACTCCAACGCTCCATCCTGAATAACATGGAGCCATCCTCCTAGAATCCAGAGAAACACAGTACCGCTATGCCTACGCCCTTTGCGCAGCCCCCGAGACGTGACAACAACGGCCTGTACCGCCAGCTCCGAACTCGCGGACTCCGCCAATCCTACAATTACTCCCCTTTCTGGGACGTCTGCTTCTACCACTGGTACCAACCCGTGCCCATCACGGACAACAGCAGTACACCAGCACCATGGGGATCCAACCCATAGAGCTACCGCCAACAACCACCCAGCCGCCGACACCTGTCCCCAACCGTGTCCTCCCCTACATACTCGACATATTCGACAAGAATGCAATCAAAGCAACCCGCGCCGAGCTCGTAGTCCTCGCCCTGGTCAGCCTCATCGTCGTGGGCCAGCTGACCCGGCTGGTCTGGAGCCTGTGGCGCAGGGGAGCATTCGTAACACCCATAGTAACACAGGAGGCAGAGAAACGCAAGAAGGTCGCCATCGTCCTGCCGGTTGAGCCGAACACAGATTCATCGACCGCTACGGATCTCCTAGACAGCTTCGCGGTGCTCACGTCGACCGGCACTGACGGCGATGGTGAACCTACCCTTCGTTTTCGCCTCCGCCGCAGGAGCAGCTGGGGCGGGCGTCCTGTGGATGTGCAGCTGGACACGCATGGTGGTCGGCGCAAGTCTGCGGGGCCGCTGGGAAATGCGCAAGAGAGTGATGAAGACGGCAACGCAGAGGGCGAGAAGTCAGACGCGCACAGCCTGCTGGGTAAGCTAGCCCCCGGTCCGGCTCCGGAGCCAGAGCAGCCGGAGGCCGGCCACGGCAAACTCGCCGCCCTCGCGGACATGGGCAGCTTGGGCCCGGAGCCGGCGACGCCCACCATGCTGCCGCTCTCTGTCACGGAAGCATGTGAGAACAATGGCATGAGCAGGGAAGAGGAGGACGTCACGGAGCTGAGGGGACTCGATGCGCCGCGTCCCCGGCCCGCGGCGGAGCTCCTCGCAGCGGAGGCTTCGTCGGCTGTGAAGCCCGGGTCGCCGCGCTCGCCGCGCTCGCCGCGCGTGCTCGCCGCCGACCAGGCTGCCATGATGGGTGCCCTTCTCAATGCACCGGAGGATCAGGACGTGGACTGGAAGGCGGAGAGGCCGTCGCCACCGGTGGTTGGCGCCGAGGCCGATGTGCCCTCGCTGGCTTTTGGGTTCGAGGACCCGCTTGGGGTGAACAGGCTTGTGGGATCGTCTGAGAAGGATGAGAAGGATGATGAAGAGCAACAGGCCGTTGAGCTTGAGGCAAGAAGGAGAGAGTCGCGGGTCGTATGAGGATACCTTGGGTGCTCTCGCTGTTTGGGCTGTCTTTGCGGTATTATTGCCCGAATTACCTAGATGCGCAGCTGCTTTTTGTTACAGCCTAAGTGCGTTACATCGAATGGATTGTCATGTCTCTTCGAGAGACTGCTATCAAAAGGTTGCTTCACGATGCTGATATTCCGATCTCGGTCTGTCCAACCCGAATGGCGAGGAGTCGAACCTTGAGTGACCATCGAGGCAATTTCATTAATTCACAGCACGAAGCCTTGACATCGAGCGGCCCTGAGAGCCCTGCTGAGAGTCAATGATTCTATTCATTCCGATTACAAACCGTCTGTCTATACAAGCCCCCTCCGAACCATGCTCGCGCCAATTCGGAAAGGTGCCTCGCTCCCCATCTCCTCGTCACCCCTTTTCACTCCCGGACCCAGCGGGCCCAGCTCAAAGTTGTTGTACAGATCTTGCGCCGTTCCTCTTCAGGATCGATCTTCGTTGCTTATTTGGTTTGATAGCGTAGACCTGGCGGTGCGTATGTGTCTGGTCGCGTGCTCCTAGGTATGTAGCTCTCCATCCGGACTCGCCCAGTCGCCCAGTCGCGCCACCCGCGTCACCGATCCATGCCCAGCTTATGCCTGCTTCCTGATCTCGCGAGCGGCCTGCTTCAGGCTGTAGTTGCACTCCTCGTACGCCCGGCCGGCACCGAAGCCCGCGCCGACGATGGCGGGCCACGCCCTCCTCTTGAACAGCAGCACTGAGAAGACGACGCCGAAGCCGAGGCCGAGGGAGGACTTGATCAGGAGGTTGGAGAGGCAGCGGTCCCACTGTTTGCAGCCCGGCGCGTTAGTCTTTGTAAGTTTCTCCTTGTTCGTCCTTGTCTGCTTCTCTTCCTTGGGGGGGCCACGAGATGCGTGACACCCCGGCGCCGACATGTTGGCTGGAGTCCGGGCTATGAGCTTACCTTCTCGTTCAGGAGGGCCTCGCTGACCGGTCGCGAGACGGTACTCGGGGGAGGTGGAGGAACGGAGGTCTCTGCCATTGTGACTTGTGGTACTGTTCGACGAGTGGAAGCGTGAGCCGGTCAATCCTCGCTGCAGAGCTTCGCTGATGGACTCACCTCGCACTGGGGTGTGGATTGAGCGCGTCCTCGGCCTGGATATGACGTTGGGGTCTGGTTTCTCTCTGTTGCGCTGCGCTTCCGGCTTGTTTTCGAAGTCGTCAATTGACATGGCAGGGGCCAAGCTGCCGGGCTAGCCAGGGTTAGCGGCTTATCGACGCCGCCTGCTGCATTTGGGGGGTCTGGTTATCGCTATCGGCGGGCAGAACTCCCAGAATTTCGGGAGCAAAGTTTCTGGCGCCGCCTCGAAGCAACCCTGAACAACAAGAGGCCAGGACGGCGGATCGAACACGAGGAGCAAGCCCGGGATCTCTCGAGGTCGGTCGAAGGATAATGGCGGCCGAAACAGAAAACAATTCACTGGTGAGACAGCTTTCTCACGAGCCAGCTCGTGCAGAAAAATACTGACAAAAGCATCCCTTTAGTCCTCGGACGACCTCCTTAAAACTTCGAGAATCCTCGACCAGACCAGCCCAGAATCTCTCCCCGACACCCTCAAGAACCTGTGGCGCCTACTCTCGAGCTCCCCAGTGAGCCCTCAAAATAATGCATTCTGGTCCCCGGAAGAGCTCATACTACGATGGATTCTCAAGAACATGAACGGCAAATCTGCCGAGGCAGAGCAGTTCCGCCGATATCCCATGGCCTGGGTCGTCATGGCCTGTGTCCTAACCAGGATACCTCTCTCTAATCTTGCAAGGTCGCTCATCGACCGACGGTTCATTTCGATCCTCCAGCAAACCCTCAAGGAAATATCGCATCCGCGGGATGAGGACGGCGCGTCTCCAGACGTGGAGATGGCTGATGGCACAAGTCCACCCAAGGCGGACTCGAAGAAGAGAAAACGGTCCCCTGAAGTACAATTTGACCTCTTGATGCTCCGAAAGCCACATGGATGCCTGCGGACGGCGGACTCTCTATTCGATACCCTCGAGAAACTCTTAGCCATGGTCAAGGACGTGCCAGTGGATGCACCCTCCAACGGCCGCATGGGCGCTGAACACATCAAGGCCATGTTCTTCTCACCCGCCAAGGAGACTGTCGAGATCCTCCGGCCGATGCTGTCCATTTGCGGCAACGCCCTGAACGAGCAAGAATCAGAGACAGCCGAAAACCGACCCTCATGGATCAACGTCCTCAGCGAACTGTGGGACCTCCATAGTCAAACCGCCAACGATGCTGTTGACGTGGCTGTTTCTCTTTATCCCACCGGCTTCATCATCCTCGCCAAGATGGACCGTTCCAAAGACCTGGTTGTCGATGCCCGCGTCAAGGCTAGCTGGACGAAATCTCTCCATCGTTTCTTTGTGAAGAACATGATCCTACCTGCAAGATCTGCGTTCCTGAACAGCAAGGACGTGGGCATAATACAAGAAGCTGTGAATATGACCAGCTCCCTGCCTACGGCTTCATCCCCTGTGCTGTTCAGCCTCGCCGTCTCGCCTTCACGTACAAGCGACGATGCTAGTGGACGAAAGGATCGTCAGGACTGGACTCAGAAGGCATTCGAAATCATCGAAGAGGCCATGCGCGATGCGGAGCCTACCAGACGGAACGAGGCTATGAAGGTCGTGCTTGATACAGCCCTGCAGGGCAAGGCCAGCATCTCCCTGGACAGCCTGCGCAAAGTCTGCAGGCAATATACGACCGACAGTGGGGCAATTGATCTAAGCCTCGTCCCCAGAGTGGCGGATATCGACGTTGACGCCTTTATGATATCGACCGAGGGACAGTCTTTACTCGATGATGTTATTGCACAGATCACAAATTTGAGTGACGCAGAATTGGACGACTCTACCGAGACCGACTTGATCAAGTTTGTTGTGGCGCTCGCAGAAGGCTCTGCCAAAGCACGAAATCTTCCGTGGTTCATAAGAAAATGGACAGAGGTTCTATCGGAAAGTCTGGCCAAAGATGATGATTTTACCTCTGTCAAGGGGATCTGGACCAGCGTGCAGGTCGTTGAAGCCGTTGCAAACCTTCTGCAACCGTCCATCAACACATCTCAATTAGCCACTTTGATCGACTGGCTGGAAACCAATGGGGACTCATGGAAGAAGGGATCTCTTCTTGTTGTTCTTGATTCCATGACCAAGGGTCTAACCGATGAAGAATATGTCGACAGCGCAGGAACTCGGCTGTTCGATCTTGCTTCCAAGGTTAAACTGAAGCACCTCGATGGGGCTATGAAGGCACGATGGTGGCGTATTGTTGAGAGGACGGTCTCACAGTCAGAGCTAGAAGTCGTTGGCACTCTCTGGCATAAGGTCGAGTCGGATCTCAAGAAAGCACTGAAGAAGGAGGACCTGACAGATCCTGCGGCAATTGCAGCCTTCCGCTGCTGCACCGCATTCTGGCTGGCAAATTACCCTAATGCTCCTCTCGAGTCAGAGACATCGGCCATGGCCTGGTCCTTCCTGAAGAGGCTGCAGAAGGGTGAACAGAAAGCCGCAGCAGCAGACGGGTCCAGTGTAGCCTTCTACGATACACGCCGTCTGGTCGATCTCGCCGCCTCCTCCGACTTCAGCGGCGACTTCCTCGCGGGATTGCTTGCAAGCGTGGACAAGGTGGATCCCTCGAGTCACTCAGTGCAGTCCTTGCTATTGAACGAAGCCAGCCTGGGCAACTACAAGTATCTCAATGCCCTCGTGAGCCACGCCATCGAGGCGCTCGCACGAGAAGAAAGCGACAAGTCGAAACGTACCAAGCGACAGGTGAACGCCGCCATTCACATCTTGCTTGATCTGCCGCCAGAAACGCTCAGCCGTGAACAGCGGGAAAAGATTCTGCCATCGTTGTTACATTTGGTTGACTTCGGAGAAGGCATGGATGTGGGATTGATGACCAGTCTCATGAGTCTGATGATAAAAGTCATGAAGCGGCCAACATTCTACGAAGGCATGAAATTCGACGACCTCGTTACTTTGGGACAGAAGATTGAGACTGGCATCAAAACCAAAGAGCAGAGGGATCTTTCTGCCGACAACGCTTACAAGTTCTTGAAACTATTTGAGGCTCTGGCTTTGATCACACTGAAGCAAATGACGTCTTCTTGGGAGGAAAGAGATCGGGTCTATCTGACAGAAGTCTCACGTGTTGTGTTGGACTGGCCTGCGAAGGCCTCCAACGATGAGGCACACCGCTACATCCTGCTCAGGGCCCTAGTCAGCGCTCTTGAAAGCTCAAAGGTCAAGCAGCTGGCACAGGCTGTGGTTGATCCAGCTCAGTTGATGGGAAAATTGTCCTCCATGCTCTCAAATGCCCTACTGTCCAGTGACCTAAACTGTCTATACGAGAAGACCAGCACAGCAAACAGAGTCATAATGGTAGGGCGATTGCCACCTCTTTCGCCAGGTTTCACTTACGTCCTCGTCGAGCAGCTCGATATCATCGACCCGGCTGCTGTTCGGGCAAGCCTTCTCCCGTCTAAGGAAAGGCTCGAGCACGTCAGCGACGAGCTCTGCATCAGGGGTTACAAATCCGGTTGGCGGCTGAAAGAGTTGCTCTTCAAGTCATTCGGTGGAGATATCAAGGACCCCCTTCACACATCTGACGATGTTGCGGTTTGGAGGCCACGTGCTCGCAAATCGGTGCCACGCCCACTACTCGCCAGTCAAAACGACATCACCCGATACGTCGATGTTGTGCTTACGCACATGGATGACGAGGCAAGAGCCAGTTATGCGGGGACGATCAGTCAGAAGCTGCGCGAGGGCCATGATATCACTGGGAATGTCATTGCCATTCATCGGCTTCTACAGGCAGAGAGCAGTATGTGAACACCCTCTTGAGTTCTTGGAAACTGGCTAACATGAAACAGAATCCTCGCTTGGGCTCTTCGCTGGCCTCATAGACTGGAGGAAAGTCCAACATGAACTCACGTATCGACTGCCCAAGTCAAGAAACTGGGCCGAGTTTTCAGTCATTGCCAAGACTGCGGAAATGGTCCTCGAGAAGAAGCCCATGAAGCAAGAGAACATCGAAGTCACACTGGCAACTGTTGCCAGAATCTGCGCAGACGGGCCAACGATGATCAACGAAGCCCACGCGTCCGAGAAAGCCTACCCATGGCTCTGCGGCCTCGTCGAGGCCATCATCAAGCGACACCGCCACCGACTTGAAGGCCACTTCCACCTCCTCATGCTAACCCTCCAGGCCCTCCTCCGCCTCCTCATCATCCCATGGCCAACAACCACCACCCTATCCTCCCTCCCCACCAACACCACCACCACCATCAGCACACGATCCTCCTCGGCCCCGGACCAAGAAGCCCAAGCCGCGCGCTTCTCCCGCCTCCTAACCCTCATCTGCGAACCGAGCGTGGCCTCCGTGACGCGGGGCCAGAACGGCCCCGCCGGCGCGCTGGACTCGGCGCCCGAGGCGGCCAAGAAGTCGGCCGCGCAGCACATGTTCCTGGTGCTGGTGAGCTATATCAAGCTGCAGCTCGAGAGGCCCGTGCCGCGGGGCGTGCGCGCGGCCCTCGACCCGGGCGTGTACTCCGTGCTGGACATCACGTCGCCCGAGGGCAGGCGGACCGTCAACGAGGCTGTCGATGCGAGCGGGCGGGCTATCTTCCGGGAGATGTATAAGCAGTATGTTCGGTTTGGGAAGTGGAATGGGGTTTAGAGAATTCAGGAGGAAGACTTTGGTAGCGGCAGAGGGCATCGGTGCTCTCCGTCCAGCATTGAGGCCGCAAAGCTTTTGCGGCTCGATGGCTCATATGATATCCAATTACAGCTATGTATCTCTGCAGTCTCCTGTAATCGACCTGATCTATTGTGACACAGTCCGGCCAAGTGAATCATCCCTTCCCGAGGCTTCGGAGCACTCCGACGACAATTGACTCTCATTGTTCCGTCTATGTGTGCTGCTGATCCGGCCGCTGAACGGAACCCGCGGCCGCGCTGCCTCACCAATGCCTTTCAACTTGTTCAACTTGGGTATTTTCCTCGAATTAGCGTGGGACCAATGAACATTGGCCCTTTTGGAACATTCTCCCTACGGGTCCAGTCTCACTACGAAGTGACTCGCTAGAAGCCCATCGTGCAGCTCGCCAGGGCCAACATATCGGGGGAACACAGCCGAGAAAGCGGGACTTAGACACCAACCCCCTGCGCACAGTAAGCACTGCAGCGCATAGAATCTTTCTAGCTCGTGTTGCCCTTCCGCGGCCCTACCACGGTGGGCCGGAAAGGATACGAATCCTGCCGACCTGAACTGCCTACCGTGCCGCTCAACTGCATAGGTAGCCTGGAAAATGCCAGCAGACTACCCTACCAACCCCACCGCACCATGCGCGGTTCTTGTGCACTTCTGCGTTTCTCCTGTGCGACCCCCCTCCTCGCTTGTTAAAAAAGCTGCAGCTAAGCATAGACGGGCCCAATCGCCTAGAACAGAATTCTGCAGGTTCTGGCTTCCCGGAGACGTGGGCCTGGGTCCATCGTCTAGGCATGTGTATACCTATTTATATATTTACCTATCGATAGTCAGGCAGGGTGGTCAGCACCATATGTGGGTCACCCTACGGTCAGGGCAGGTAGTGTGGATTGGAACTGTGAGAGGACAGGTTTTTTCAGGCACGGGACTGTATCGACCCAGTGAGCGACCGAGCAGGCAAGGACGAGATCGATGTAAGCCACTCGGCCGATGGTAGCTGGAAACGTGGGCGCTGCTCGGCGCCCTCCACGGGATCCGTCTTCCGGGCTGTCGAAGGTGGTGGTTATAGAAGTAGGTCTGGTATCGCTCTAGACTAGAACAGGTGAACTGAATAGGCCGCCGGCTAGAGCCGTGACCACGTTGTTGGCAGGGCTGATGAATCCTTTGGACCGGGAAGGACGCAACGGGCGGCCATCGTGGCCGGTATAGTGGTAGTCCCTCGTCATCCTACGTCGTCGATGTGTGTGGACAACTTTGTCCGATTCCAAGACGTCAGATACGTGAGATGCAGGCGACTAGAGTCCTTGAGATAGTCTAAGAGAGCGGGCACTGGCACATGAAGACATATTTTCTTAGCCGCCGTTCTGGGTCGTGATGTCAGTGCAGTTATCCAGGAAGTCAACTATTCCACGCGAAAACTGGATGACGGTATCATGAGGGATTCGACATGCATTCTCCAGGCGCAAGATTGGGCCAGGATTCCGTAGCACTGCAGCTTTCCCACCCCCCGTATGCACCAAGAGCCGTGCTTGGCTCTTCGCGTAGGCAGTAGTAGCAGCATGGGGCCTTTGCTTCTGCTATCCTACGCCGTTGGAATGTATGCGGTGTGATCCCCGATCGCTTGGAAAAAAGTTCTCCTTTTCCAGCCGTCAAATAATAACCGTCCGAGAGTCTAGTTGCTTTTTTTTTTCTGGAGAATATCTATCCAGTTTTCACTATTTCCTACCTCCGCTTTTGTTTTCGAGGAGAAAGGCTCCTCCTCCCTGCCTCAAATAACGACTATCTGAACGAAGCTCGGTAGGTTTTTTACACCCGCCGAACGAAACGGGCGACCCCTCAGCGCCCAGCCAGCCTCACCCCACACGAGCTAGAGCTCTCTGGGCTCATAGCGCTCGAACCCGGACAGAGCTCCTCTCGGCAGTTCAGGCGATAACCAACAACACCAGCGGATAGGAGTTCCTGCCTCAAATCATTCTTCCTCGAAGACCCGGACGAAGCATATATACACGATATCACGCTGTCAAATTCTGTCGACTGAAGTCAGTCACTAGTCATCGAATATAAGTCCTGGCAGAAGAGCAGATCTTCAGGGACACTCAAAGCAACGAGATCCACCCCCCGCACGATGGGCTGGGAAGGGGTAGTCGGGTGAAGAGAACCAACCAGGAAACGACGACCCATATTTGGCCACGCCAGTTCAATTAAATGGAGGCGGGCAGAAAGCAACAGCCCACCACGGCTGGAGCCCCAGCAGCAGCAACACATGCACCCACCTCGGCTGCCGGTGGGCCAAGCTCCGTGGGTGAGCCTCTCATATCCGCATCGAGTCGAGATGATAACGCGACGGCGGTCCACGGCGATGGGCCGTTGCCAAGTCAGGAACCGCTGCGGCAGCATCCTGTTCAGGCGGGAGGTTATTCGCATAACGCACAGACTGACATAGGAGACGGCGAGGACGAGTCTGCCGCTGAGAGACAAGCAGCTATGGACATGGTAGATCGGGCCAATGCCGGCCAGCCGGTGCTGTCAGGGCATGATCCATTGGGGCTGGAAAAGAGTGAAGCGCAGCAACAGGGCGGGAGGACAGATGAGGGCACTGCTCAGGAGAGCTCAGGCCAGCTCCAAACCCGAGGGCAGGACCAGAAGGTCTCACCCAGGCCAGCCGGGTCGAACCTGTAAGCCAAGACACCGCAGCCCGATGATGCCTTCTCCATGACGAGGTGCCTGAGTGACTGACCGCAACAGATGGGGCACGTCGACCTACGACCCGGACGACGAGACCGACATGTACTGGGAGCACGGGCGGCGGTACGCCCGGGACTACTTCATGCCCAACGACGAGGACGAGCAGGACCGCCTGCGGATCCTGCACCAGATCTACCTCAACATCTTCAACCTGGAGCTGACCACGATCCCGCTCGAGGACCCCACCGCCGTCCTGGACGTCGGCACGGGCACCGGCGAGTGGTCCATGGCCATGGCGGAGCGGTGGCCCGAGTGCAAGGTGACGGGGGTCGACCTCTCGCCGACCTTTGAGCGCGCCGTGCCCCTCAACTGCCACTTCGAGGTCATGGACGGCGAGGACCCCTGGCCCTGGGACGACGACACCTTCGACATGGTGCACTACCGGCACATGTCGGGCGCCTTCCGCGACTGGAACTATGTGTATGGCCAGACGCTGCGGTGCCTCAAGCCGGGCGGGTGGGTCGAGATCCTCGAGTTCCATGACCACGAGGGCGAGAAGAACTTTTACGACCGCTTCCCCCCGCACTCGCTGATGCACAAGGCCGCCAAGGGCATCGAGGAGGCCGAGAAGATGCACGGGAAACACCGCGGGATCGACCACATGGAGCCCGACCTGCTCGAGGACAACGGGTTTGTGGATTGTGAGGTCCACGAGCACATCATCCCGCTGGACCCCTCCAACTCGCCCCTCGGCAAGCTGTGGCTCGTCACCCTGCGCGCCGGCTTCGAGAGCTACGCCCTCCGGCTGCTGACCAAGTACCTCGGCTGGGACGCCGCCTCGGTCCGCATGGCCTGCGAGTCCGTCGGCCAGCAGATGATCGCCATGGCCACGAACCCGCAGCTGAACAAGGGGTTCCAGATCAGGCTGAGGGTCACCATCGCGAGGAAGCCGCTGGTGCCCAAGGCTGAGAACGCCCCTGGTGGTGGAGAGGGTGTGCCACAGCCTGGTCCGTCGTTGGCGGCATCGCTGTCGCCACCTGGGCCAGTGCCTAGTGCGCAGGACCTTGGGAACCAGCAGCCATATCCGAACGAGGCTGCCCAGCCTCGGCCGTCTAGTTGAGCGAATCAAGGTGGTTGTCGTGCATTATGCTTGTGCTTGCGTGCGTGCGTTTGATGATCCGTGTAGATACCCAACCTTGATTCCACCCAAAATGGTCCGTCTCGTGCTGCCAAGGTGGGAGGGAATCGTAGAGAATTGAGGGTTCGAAGTGGCGGCCAGCCCAAATACACATCATTTAATGTTAATATTGATGGTATTTGACCTCTTGATAGGTTGCGGCTTTGCATCGGACAGCCGGTAGACTCACGTCCTGCTCAGACATGGCCGGAAGGTGAGGCAGTGGTGGTGGAGTTTCATTGCGAACTCCAATAGATTGCTCATGAGGGGGATGCAGATCAGATAGGGATCCTGAACTTCCAGACCCCTTGAGACGACCACTCCTTCTGGTTGCGTGAATCTGATAGCAACTTGCAACTGCCTAGGTGCCATCCCGCAGGAAGGGGATACAAGAGGTTGAAGGACTCGAGGTCTTCCAAGTTTCCTTCAGCGCACCTCCGGCCCCGAGAGCGAGAGCTGAAATTTATACCTCTTCTGTTGTCCAGTCGGATCAAATACAACACATACCTCACCACGTCACGATTACTTCATCTCGGCGTGACTGACTCTTACACATCTGGGAAGGCAAGAAGAGGATTCAGAGATACAATCATCAATTTCTACTCGATCTCAAGCCGCTGTAAATGCCGCGCGCTGTACAGACAGGCACCGCAAATCCAGATGCAACATTGGGCAATTTGTGTTCAAAAAGATGGCTGATGGGTTGCAAGGGTCTCATCCTTCTTCATTCATCATACCAAAAAAATATAAATGTTCCAGTTCCTGTCCTGGTCTCTTTGGAAAGTAGTAACCCATCTCAATAACGCCAAATCAACAAAAACGCCCGGAGCCCGAACCCACACAAGATACATCGGTTGGTCTTCCTTTTTCAATATAGATAAACAACTTTCACGCTCATGCTTCTCTCTCTCTCTCTTTCATGCTGTTGCTTGCTTGCTCGCTTGCATGCTTGCAGGTCAAGGGCGATGATGATGGGGGGGTGCTCGCTTATGCCACCTGGAAGTACTCCTTGGCAGACGCCCCATTCCCATTGGAACCACCGCCGACCACCTTCTGCTTGGGCATCGGCATATCAGTGACCTCCTCCTTGTCGCTGAGCACCTCCTTGTTCTTGACAACAGGGAACGGCGACAGCACCTTGGAGATGTCGCCCCACCAGTGCTCGCCGAAGCGGCGGTACCACTCGACGGTGATGCGCAGGCCGTCCGCGAACGACGTCTTCTGGTCCCAGCCCAGCTGCCGCAGCTTGGTGCCGTCGACGGCGTAGCGGTGGTCGTTGAAGGGCCGGTCGTGGGTGTATTTCACCCAGCGCTGCACGTCCTCGGGCGTCGCCGCGGGGATGGCGAACTGCTCGAGCAGCTTGACGCACAGGTCGCGGTTGGCCACCTCGTCGTAGGAGCCGACGTTGTAGATCTGGCCCAGCTGGCCCTTGTGCAGGATGGTGTCGAAGGCGTCGGCGGCGTCGCCCGCGAACAGGTACCGCCGCGTCGGGGTGCCGTCGCCGTGCAGGACGACGGGCTGGCCCCTGTTTAGGAGACAGGTGAACTTGGGGATGATTTTCTCCGGGTACTGGTGCGGGCCGTAGACGTTGTTGCTGCGCACGATGATGACGGGCAGCTTGAAGCTCTTCTGGTACGAGTGCACCAGCATCTCGGCGGCGGCCTTGGACGCCGCGTAGGGGTTGGTCGGGGCCAGGATGCTCGACTCGAGCAGGTCGTCGTCGTCATCCTTCACCTCGCCGTACACCTCGTCCGTCGAGATGTGGATGAACCGCCGGATGCCGACCTTCTTGGCGCTCTCCAGCAGCACGTGGGTCCCGTACACGTTGGTGTGCGTGAAGCCGTACGAGTTGCCGAAGCTCAGGTCCACGTGCGACTGCGCCGCGAAGTGGAAGATGGTGTCGATGTTGTACCTCTCCAGGCAGTCCACCACCTCGGTGGGGTTGGTGATGTCGCCCTGGTAGAAGGTGAAATTCCGCTTGTCGTTCAGCATGCGCGTGTTGTTGAGTGACGAGCAGTAGTCCAGCTTGTCAAATGACACGATGTTGTACGCATGCGGGTACGTCAACGTCAGGTGTCGCACAAGCCAGCATGCACTAGGAGCTTCCGTGTCAGCGGGAGAGGAGGGGTTGCGCTGGTGTTTCGCGGCCACCGAAGCAGAGCAAGCCTCGGGGAATGAATGGCGGGGACGACTTACATGAAGCCCGCTCCTCCGGTGATCATGATGTTCTTGACATCTGGCAGGGGCTCGAATTTCGTGGTCCCCGTCAATACTGGGGCCTCCTTCCAAACGCCAAAGTCCTCAAAGAAGTTCTGGCGGGAGCCATGCGTGCCGCCTATACAATACGGTCAGTCAATCGCTTCAGGTCTCATACAAGCCCACTGGGTTGCGTCACGAATCACGTACCGTTTGAGGCGCCATTTGTACCGTTCATGTGAGGAGCCATCTTTCTCGAATCTTTCGCCTTAAGCGACTTCTATGCCCCGATTTCCAAATGAGAGGAAAGAATCGAAATGTGAGAAAAAAGGCGCACGCGCAGCTGTGTGTGTGTGTCTCTGCTGCTGCCGCTTGTTGTGGACGCCACGGGTGGGATATGAGTGATCGTGGGGTCACCTGGATCACCTTCAACTGCAGGCAGGCTCGCCAGTGAAGTACTAGCCACTGAGTCGAAGAATTGTGGGGACAACGGGTTGTGAGCAACGGCTATCTGGCGAGCAGATTTGCGCCGGCGACAGTCCAAATAAGGGTCGTGACTCGCGCTTGAGAAACCCCTGACTTGCGATAAGTCGTCTAATACCGTGTATGTAAAGGAGTGAGACTGAATGAGAAGTAAAAAAGAGGTTGTCTTGGAAGAATGGCTCGGCAAAGGAATGTCGCCCGTCAATCAAGGGATCCGGAACCTAGCAGGCCCAACTAACAGGCTAACTGGCAAGAAACTCGTTTAGTCCCGAAAAGTAACTAAGTGAGATCGCCTGCAGCCGAGCTCAGGGAGAGTGCCGGGCAAATCAGACGGGATGAGGCTGCAGGATCTGTCTCTGCGTTATAAAATAAGCTGTATGAAGGAGACTAGATCATGAGAGAGTCTGATCTGGCATGGCCGTGTCTCTCAGTTATACGGCCGCATCGACAAAGGGGGCAAGTAGGTTTTAACTTTCCTTTTTGAAGGCTCGAGTTGAGCCAAACAACCACGCGGCCCTGCAACTGTGGAGCCCCCGTTGCTGCAAGGTACCGGTACAAGACAGCATCCAGTCCCCACGGGTTGCGGTGCGGAATGGGATGGATGCCAGACGCACACCAGAACACACCCAGACACCCCAGGCGGGGACCCCTGGAGAGACTGGGAGACGAGCTATACTCGACGCGCGCGTTTTAGTCAGGGGAGATTGAGGCTTGCGCATTGCGAGGCCAGGACGACAAGCAAAGCCAGATTGACTTTTCCTATCCCTCCTGCGCACACACGCACGCACACCTGATTAATCGCTGGGAACGGTAGATTTTACGGGGTGCCACTACAGCTGTGACACGGGCGTGTCCTAGCTCAGGCCTATCGGGCAGCGCTATTTGGGGGTCGCTTGGTGTCGATGGACTGACTGACAGACTGACAGACTGGCAGGACAGACCTAGGGAAGAGACGGTCCAGGAACAATAGAACAAATGACCGTGCCATGGCGCCACTAGTCATCCATTCCTTGCCGGCGGTGCGCTTACAATAGAATAGACGTTCCCACATCACGAACTTTCGCTTTACCGCCCCGAGCTAGCTGCATCGTATCGTCGCCAGCTCGCTCTCGCTAGCGCTGTCAACTAATAATCAGCATCCCTCAGGCCCTCTCGGGCGCGGGCTTGGTGGTCAGCATTTTGCCTGTTCTGGCCTCGGAAATCTTCTAGCTGCAGCCTTCAGCCTCGGCGAGAGCCACCTTCCGCAGCCGCAAATCTTAATCACCAATGCGGTGCGGAATGGTCCTTCTCCGTGCACCGTATGCCGCGGTGCGGCGCCGGCACGTATCGCACCTGTCATATGCGAGTGCCAGGCTGGAAGGGTCCCGCAGTGGGCGAATCGGTCGCCGTAGATCCGAGTACGCGGGCGCCAATGGCTTCCGGGCTGCCAGGAGGCTCGCTCCTTCGCGCACCCCGCCAAAATGCCTCTTGGTGATGACGGCTCCGGCCTGTTGGACGTACGCTCAGTGGCGTGGTAGACCCCGTTCAATGGCCGCAACGAGGCCGTCTCTAGGCCGGCGTACTGGTCAGTGTAGTCATCCACGACCCTGGACATTTTAGCTATCAAAGTTGTCATGGGGTAAAAAGATGCTGTCCTCTTGGCAGCGGGTGCGCTTGGCGTCCTGTCTGCCCGGCACGGTCAAACGACTCCCCACAACGCCGCCTTGCCCTGTCTGCCAGTATCAGCCGTCGGGTACCTACGTCCAGCTCCCGTCTCACGGCATTGCGTTTTGCCCCTTCGAGCGACAGTCTGTGCAGTCCCTTATCGACCATGTCTATGTTTGTGGCTGCGTGTGTCTCCGTATCTGTGTCTTGGGCCCTGTGCTGCCGATCATAATGCGGTGCGACGCAGACGGCTCCCACATATGTACGCAAGCTGTGCGGCATTGCATTAGGACACCCCACGTAGCCGCACCCGTGGGTAGACAGATCTGGAGATTGCAAGCACGCAGCAGGTACGTGGACTGGGGAGCAGCAGCTCCTCTGCCTCGCACCGGTCAGGCCAGTACCAGTTCCCGAGCCACATATGGACCAAAAGAAGTGGGCTCTGCATTCGTCAACCGCACCCCACGCAGATGACGCATCTGCAGGGACCATCGCAGCATCCTCGGGGGAAGGGTTGGTTGCGGTGTGGGGCAGGGACTGCGCGTTTGAGATCTGGAGTGCTCCCCTTTTTGTTTCAAAGAGCCTTCTGGCGCTACAGCAGCGAGTGCTGCGCAGAGACGCATAGTGGCCCTGGACCCCTTTGCAGAACATCATCATCGTCGTTAATGTGCAAGCCCGCTATCGCGATAGGCTTGCCGACTAGCACGCACGACCCATAGCTCGGCTCGCGTTTCTGGTGGCGAAATTCAAGCACTCGTTTGTTCGACCATCGCCAAGACATGTCTTCGAGTCTGTTTCTGTTGCGTTCTCTTTGTGCTGCCTGTCACTGGAGTGATGCACAGATCCTGGGGGAGCACGAACAGTGACTCTGTTCCACCTCCTGACAGCTCCACCGGCTGCCCGCCATGTAGGGCTGTGAGGGTACTAAAGCCGTGCGTGCGAAACCTGAAGTCAAGGCACTGCGCAACGAAACACACATCTGCATCTCGCACGATACTAAAAACGAAAGTAGAGATTACTTGACCATATGCTTTCGGCATATCTGAAATTGTCGGAGCCTATTTGCTCGACTCGTAGGCTCTAGACATAAGGTGTCTTGACCGAAATAGCATCAGTCACAAGCTGGAGTTTGCTTTCTCCAGACGGCACCGCCTACATGTCCGGGCACCCGCTTTATTAGCATTAGGACAAGGTCTCTTGGCGCATGCTCTCGCCTCTCACTTGGCACATGGGAAGCTCAGGCCGACAAGCTCGAATCAGCTGAGATCGATGCCTTGAACTGTTAGCCTTAAATCAACTTAATACCTCAGTTCCTCCGAGCCCTTTGATACCAAGAAAGCAATCTTAATAGATCGTCTGATGCCGGGCGGCCGGCGAACATGAAGCTTTCCGCAGCCTCCGGAGGGCATTGATGATCTTCGACGCGGGAGGCCAGGTTCGGTTCAATTGATAATGCTCATCCTTCGTCTCATCTCTATGCATGGGTAGGATGTCGTGGGAGGCAAACAAAAAAGTCAAGAAGACAGCCTTTACTTGGCATGTCAGAGGCGCCGAGCTTGTTGCCCGTATGCGTTCGAGATACCTTCTCCTGACCCCGGGTGCCTCCGTCGTCCGGTGCTGTAAACCGTTGGGACTATTTTGATCCGGTACACAAGTAATGTCTCTCGTGTTCGAAACCCTTCTGGTGCCTACGCTTGTCAAAATCCCCAGTTGATGAGATAGATCTGGAGTTGTGCGATCAATATGGTGTGTCTGTGTATGGTGCCGTCATGAGGCACTAAAACAACGCCGTTGACAACCAGCTTTGTTATGCTCAGGGATGTCACGCTACTGAACCCCTTTTCTAGCCGTAGTATAGCCTGCGAACTACAAAATGTATTTACCTTTCGCTTACGGACTATGCTTTGCGGATACTGCGGCCCCTTCCCCTGGAGAGTTTGAGTCTGGGAATGAGCCTGAGACTTGAAGGTTGGGCGGCGGCGTACCGAAGCTCTGGGCGGGCCGTTTCTTCGCTCTCTGTTGGTCTGTTCTGTGTCTTATTGGGCGCGAGTAAGTTTTGGCGACGCTCGGCGATGCGCGATAGGCGGTGGGATAATGCCAGGCTGTGACAGGCGCGGGCTGCGACGCTGCCCTGAAGGGGGTTTCAAGCTGGCATATTATCAGGCCGTTGCAGAGTCAAGAGTTCAGCGTAAGCGACAACGTGCTCAACCGTATTGCCAGACACCCTGTGTGATGAGATGTGACCCGTTGAAGACCCGTACTACTTTGCTCGTGGTACGTGTATTCGCCTCAGCCACCAGCGGGTGATGGGCTCATTTAATGACGTCTCGGGTGGACTCGCTGACGCGGAATGCCCTCTAATTTCTTGCGAAGTTGCGAGGGAGGGTTTCGATGTTCAGACGGAGAGCGGGAGAGTGGGAGGTCCAGCCCTAGCGAGGAGCCGCGCTTGCTGCATGCGCCTAACAGTGACGATGTAACGAGCGTCAGCGCACGTACGGCGGCGGGGAGCGAGTGGTGGTACGTGGTGCACACGCACAACAGCAGTGCAAGCAGCAGTAACCTCGATCTGCTCAGCCACACTGGCTGATCGGGCTCGACGAGGGGCAGGTCGAGCACCGCCCAGACTGCTGGTCAACACAAGGATCGGGCCTGGTCGACGTCCGGGATGCCAGACATCCTTTCAGGTCGGCGCTCAACTACTGTGGATAGCGCTCAGTCAGTGCGCCGTGTATTCCGGCAGACGATCAGAGGAGGATCAAGAGGATCAGTAGTAAATCTGGAGAACAGACTGGCGCACATAATGCACACTACTGCTGACTGGCAAATTGGCAAGGCCGCGGACGGATCGAAGGCGGCCAAGCGAAGCCCGAGCAGGCGAGAAGCGAACCAGCAGCCGACATCTGACAGGTTGTCAGCAGTATCGACAGACTCGAGATATGTCTCTGGTTGGCGAGATCAGCAGCTGAGTAAAGACCATGTCTCTGGCTGAGTTGAGTTAGGATGCTGCGGCAAGATGGAAGTGGAATGGCGTATTGGACCCAGAACGGGTGTGAGTGAGTTGATGAGTGTGGTTGTGGCTCGTACCGATACATGCATTGGTGCAGGTGCAGGTGCAGGTGCAGGTGCAGGCACCCAGGCACCCAGGCACCCCGTCTCCCCGTGGGCCCGTCTCTCCATTCTGCTGGGCAGCCACGGGCCAAAAGTCAGTTAGGTCGGGTATCCCTGCCGAGGCTCTCGTTCCTTAGCCTGGCCCCTCCCATCCACAAACCCCTGCAGACAACAGGGACATGGAGGACCCTTCAGCAGGGATTGGGGCTCTTTCCCTTTGACCTGAAGCACGTTCCTTTGTCTCTCTCATCAGCCCGTCGAAAGCCCGTCAGCGTTCTTAACCCAGGCTTGCTGCTGACGGTGACTGCGCATTTCGATGCCCAGACAAATACAAAGTCGTCGTCACTGGCCTGCATCTCCTCGGCGAACTATACCCACTGCATTCTGCTTTACTTTTTTCATATGAGATCGGCTTGCATCTACTTCCTTTTGCACCCAACGGTCCTTTCCCTACCTTAGACGCTCTCTTTATGTGTTCATGCTCCCAACGAGCCTAGGACGTATCATCGACCTCTACCACTCCTTCCGTCGTTTCAGCTGAGCTGGCCGTCATATTCAACTCTTCCCACCGAACACCGACTTTCCTACTCCCACTCTCTCATCTTGGCAGCATCTCGTGAAGTTGCAGACGTGCACAGCAGAAACAGAAGGATCGCGCATCATGTCTTCAGAATCTGGCCGGTCCGAAAGGGCGGGCTCCATCGCCTCGTCCCACACTGAGACGGGTGGCTACGACGAGCACAACGAGAAGATGGCACCACTCCGAGATGACGAGAGCCTGACCGCCCTCAAATCACCAACCTCCGTCTACCACGACAGCGACCATGAGCATGAGCGCGAGGGCGAGGACGAGGAGCTCCTGCCACAGGCGCAGGAGAAGCCAGAGCCGCCCAAGGGCAGCATGGCGTCATCAATAGTATGGATGGTCGTCAACACTTTGGCTACCATTGGTATCGTGAGTATTCCCCGAGCGTCGCTCCTCCAGCACCACAATGAGAAGCAGGATCCTGGCTTACATTCAATCCAACAAAAAGGTCTTCGTCAACAAAGCCATCTTCTCCGACCCGTCGCTCAAGCTGGCACAGCTCACATTTGCCGCTTTCCACTTCACCATCACATGGCTCACTTTATACATCCTCTCGCGGCCTCGCTTCGCCTTCTTCGCACCCCGCCGGGCATCCATCCGCGATATCCTGCCGCTCTCCATCGCCATGGCCCTGAACGTCATCCTGCCGAACCTGTCGCTCGCCTTTTCCACCGTCACCTTCTACCAGGTCGCGCGGATCCTGCTGACGCCCTGTGTCGCGCTCATGAACTACGTGCTGTACCACCAGACTCTGCCCACCAACGCCATCATCGCCCTCGTGCCCGCATGCGCTGGAGTCGGTATTGTGAGCTACTACGACAGCCTGCCCGCCGCTGATGCCAGCATCAAGACTACCAGCGGCCTGGGCGTCATCTTCGCCTTCCTCGGTATCTTCGCCAGCTCACTGTATACCGTGTGGATCGCCTCGTACCACCGCAAGCTCCAGATGAGCTCCATGCAGCTGCTCTTCAACCAGGCCCCCGTCTCGGCCTTTATGCTGCTCTACGTGATCCCCTTCGTGGACACCTTCCCCGTGTGGAGCACCGTGAGCGTCAGCCGCTGGGTGATGATCTTGATGGTAAGTCTCCGCAAGCCCCGGGTCCCTTTTGCCCCCACCTCCCCGTGCGCCATTCAGCTCAGCTCTCTTGTTCGCACTTTGCGAATCAATCAAACTCTATCTCTGCATGGTTTTGGGTTTGATCGGCATTGCCCTTATCTCGGGCAGGCGCAAGGGAGAAAGAGTCCGAGAATAGCAATCCACCTACAGCCCCTGTGCGTGAATGACTCGACTGACATGTGTGTCCCCTGCAGTCTGGCGGCTTTGCCTCGCTAATCAACATCTCCCAATTCTTCATTATTGCTCAGACGGGGCCTGTGTCCAGCACCGTCGTCGGCCACGTCAAGACGTGCTCTATTGTCGCCCTCGGCTGGGCCACGTCCGGCCGCGCTATTGGCGACAAGTCAGTGCTGGGCGTGATGATTGCCATCGGAGGCATCATGGCGTAAGTTTCTCTATTCTCCTTTCACAGCACAAACTGTTTTCATACCCGTTTTGACTCTGATGCTGACTACGTTCTAGATACTCGTGGGTCATGCTGAAGGAAAAGCAAAAGCAGCAGGGCAAATAAACCCTAGACTGATTTACAGCTGGCGTTATGGTTCTTTCGATTTTCAAGCTTGGCATACAAATCCCATTTTATATACCACAAGAGTCCACATGCTATAGCATCAAACTAGGTGGCGAGAGGCTTCACCCATCGCGCACCAAGAAAACAACAATATCACAAAAAAAATACAAGATAGATCACAATGATCAGGCGGGAGTTGCCGAAACTCCCCTACCAGTAGATGAATTGAATCTCAACAGGAACAATATTGTCTAACCCACCATGCACGGATTCGCATCCCCGTGATCTGACCAGAGGCTAAGCTTTTTCGTGCCCTGAAACCGCATGTGTAGCCGTTGGTACTAGCCGCCCGAGCCGAACCAAGGGAGAGAGCGACGGACGCGGGTTTAGCAAGGGAGATAGATCGAGAGCATTGAAATGTCTCAGACACGAAAGGTGGGGGGCAAACAAGCACATACACATAGTGCATCACTAGATTTGCATGCTTGCATGCATGGGAGAAAAACAAAGCAGACAGACAACCTTGGAACACAAGTGAAAAGATAAGGGTATCGATTTTTGTTCAACGACTACTCCGAATATTACAGGTTGAACCTCGTCCGCTCCTTCTCCATCTTGGCCTTCCACTCCCACGACAGCGCGTCCTCGCCCTCGCTGCCCGCCCGGCCGATGCCCTTGTCGACCCTGCGCAGCTTGAGGGTGCACCGAGGCTGTTGGGGAGGAAACACGTCAGCTGGTCTGTTTCTGTATTGCATATTACACCGGAGTATTATTGAGGTAAGGGTTCATTCGTGTTTACTGTGCGTGTTGTGTTGTATGACGTTGCCCCAGACCGGCCCAGCCCACATGCTTTGCATGCCCGCGACGTGCCGTCCACCCGGTGGATCAGGCTACTGCTGGGCGTGCGATTGGGTGGTTGGTGGTTGGTGGTTACGTCCCCCGAGTCCACATGTTCGTGGTACGCGTGTTGGTGCGTGGAGAGTTACATGATCGACAGGTGCCATGAGGGGTGAAGGGAAGGGAAAGTGGGGAGGGAATTGTGCGTGTGTGCCTGTGGCAAGGGGGGTGGGAGTTTCGGTGAGGGTGTGCATGCACGCATGTAACTTACGCCGAGTTCTTGCAGACCGACTCTGATCCCTTCCACGCCCTGCAGTTCCTTGCCGTCTGCTGCTTGGACGCTCTTTTCTGTCTCCCTCCTGTCCCGGAATCTGTACGGTCATTTATGTCAGCGGGTATTCGAGGGTGGATGTACAAGTACATGATCCACAGTTCTGGTCTAGGGTCCAGCGCAGATATAGGTCTGATACTCACATATATCTGTGCCGGCGGAGGAAGATATAATCTCTCTGGTTGTGTAATGTGACCACCTGGCGCATCTCGATATCAGGCTGCGGCGGGAACAGCGTCTGGAAGCTCTTGGCCGCCAGCAGGCCGAGGCTGCTCTTGAAGTTGTTGAGCAGCAGCTCCGGGTAGTAGGCGTCCTGGGCCTTGCCGTGGCCCGGCAGCTTCGAGCCCTCGATCCAGTTGTTGACCGAGTACGTCAGCGTCGGCCCGTGGGGCAGGTGCACGATCGTGAGCCGGTTGGGCTTCTTCTGGTCCTCGTTCAGCACCAGCACCGCTGTGTACTCCCGGTTGGCCGCGAACTTGCAGATCTCCCTGACGCTGTACTTGTGCCCGTACCGGTGCGCCGACCGCCGTATGTACTCGGAGTTGGGGAACAGCGACGTCAGGATCTCTGCCTCTTTGTGGAGCGTCGAGTTGAGGGATGTCGTGACGAGGACCTTGGGGACTCGTGGGGGCTCGTCGCTGAACAGGTTCGGGAATTTCTTGGATAGCACCGCAGGCGTCATGTCGAAGTTTGTGCTTGTTGTGGATGGCGCTGCACTGGGTTGGCGCTCTGCCCGTTTCGCGCGCATCTTTTCTATCCGCTCCTGCGCTGCGTCATCGTCTGCCTCCTCCTCGTCGTCGGATCCCAGCATGCTGTCCACCTCGTCGTCCTCCTCATCCTTCTCGTCGTCCTCCAGAGGCTCGTCCTCGACACCGTTCTGCTCCTCCTCCAGCTTCCGCCGTTTCATCGCCGCCACATCGGCGCTTGTGTAAAGGCTGTCCTCATCTGCGTCGTCCCATTTTCGCTTCTGGTCGAGGGTCTTGGTCTGGTTTTTTGAAAGACGTTCCTTTTTCAGTTCCGGTTCCTTTGCCTCTAGCTTCCTCCGGCGCATGCGCTCCTCGCGTTTCGCCTTGCTGGATGTTCGCTTGTCTTGAACATGTCGCTCTTGGCGATATATCTTGTTCATAGCAATCTTGCCTCCAACCATTTTGGCGATTGGTGTAGAATTGGTTGTCTTGGGGGTCGTGAGAGTAGGCGGACCTGAGAGGCCGTGAAAGATTGACGATTCTCAAGAAATTTACTGGGCGACTCGGTCGCTGATAAGATAAGAAATTGTTTTTGCCTGCCCTGGATTTTGCAGGGCGGGAGCTGCTCTGCCCCTCACTGGGAGCTTCAGTACCTTGGCACATGTACTTTGCGACGCAGGCCAAATTGCCCATGTATTTGGAGAACGGTTTTTGAGTCACCCCAGAAGTAGCCAGCATTGTCTTCTCTTGCCATCGGCCACCCAACATCGTTGTCGCCGTTTGACTCACCTCGAAATCGGAGGCTCTCAATTGCCTGTTTATGAAGGCTTTTAAACTCGTCAATTCTCTCAGGCCACTTGCTGGTGCTAACCCCACCTCAATCTTCTGGAAAGTCGCAGCGAAACCCACGTCCGCGAGATCATTTACAACCACCCACCGTTTGCACAGAGTTGTTGTAGCGCACAAATTAAGCAAGAAAGAAATGGCGACCCTCACGACGAAGACCGGCCAGACCATCGACCGGCAGGCCATGGAGTCCATGCTGCGCCGGCGCATGTTCTACACCCCGTCCTTCGAGATTTACGGCAGTGTTGCTGGTCTGTTTGACTACGGCCCTTCCGGCTGTGGTCTGCAGGCAAACATCATCGAGACATGGCGGAAGCACTTTGTGCTCGAGGAGGACATGCTCGAGGTCGACTGCACTGTCCTGACCCCTCATGAGGTCTTCAAGACCAGTGGTCACGTCGACAAGTTCGCCGACTGGATGTGCAAGGACCCCAAGAACGGCGAGATCCTGCGGGCGGACCACTTTGTCGAGGCTATACTCGAGGCGAGACTGAAGGGTGACAAGGAGGCGCGTGGTCAGACAGTGGAGGAGAAAGAGGCGGACCCAAAGAAGAAGAAGAAGAAGGTCAAGTCTGAGGCCGTCAAGCTCGATGACGCCGTGGTCAAGGAGTACGAGGAGGTGCTGGCGCAGATCGACAACTACGACGGTGACGCGCTTGGCCAGCTGATCACCAAGTACGAGCTCAAGAACCCCGAAACTGGTGTCCAGCCTTCGCCCCCGGTGCCATTCAACCTGATGTTCCAGACTGCGATTGGCCCATCCGGCCAGCTGGCTGGCTACCTGAGGCCAGAGACAGCCCAGGGTCAGTTCACCAACTTCGCCAAGCTTCTCGAGTTCAACATGGGCAACATGCCTTTCGCGTCGGCTTCGATTGGCAAGTCCTACCGAAACGAGATTTCTCCGCGCGCTGGTCTACTGCGTGTGCGAGAATTCCTGATGGCCGAGATCGAGCACTTCGTTGACCCTGAGGGTGGCAAGAAGCACGACAGATTCCCCGAGGTCGAGAACATTGAGCTCACGCTTCTGGATAAGCACACCCAACTGTCTGGCAAGACTGACCTGAAGACCATGACCATTCGCAAGGCGGTTGATGACAAGGTTGTGGACAACGAGACCCTTGGTTACTTCCTCGCACGTATCCATCTGTTCCTTGCAAAGATTGGTGTGGACATGAGCAAGGTTCGCTTCCGACAACACATGGCCAACGAGATGGCCCACTACGCCTGTGATTGCTGGGACGCCGAGCTGCTCACATCGTACGGTTGGATCGAGTGTGTTGGTTGTGCCGACCGTTCGGCCTACGATCTCACGGTGCACAAGAACAAGACCGGCGCACCGCTGGTCGTTCGCCAGAAGCTGGACACGCCAAATGTCAGGCAAGAGTGGACACTTGAGTTCAACAAGAAGAAGTTCGGCCCCGCCTTCAAGAAGGACGGTAGGACGGTCGAGGCTGCCATCACAGCGACGACGCAGGAGCAGCGCGAGGCCTTCGCCAAGCAACTGGAGGAGAGCGGCAGCTTCACCATTGACGTCCCCGGTGTGGCAGATGGCAAGGCCACTGTCAGCAAGGACTTGATCGAGATCAAGTACTCCACCATCACAGAGCACATTCGGGAGTACACACCAAACGTGATCGAGCCCTCGTTCGGTATCGGCAGAATTCTGTACGCCCTGCTGGAGCACAGCTTCTGGACTCGTGGCGACGGCGCTGATGAAGCTCGCGGCGTAAGTAGCACCCACTCCATGCTTCTTCCTAATTCGATACCCTTGTCACTGACCTTACAAAACCACAGGTCCTCTCCTTCCCTCCCACAATCGCCCCTACCAAGGTCCTCATCGTGCCCCTCTCCAGCAACAAGGACTTCACCCCCATCGCGCGCAAGCTGGGCCAGAAGCTGCGGGCGCTGGGTGTCTCGAGCAGGGTGGACGACTCGTCCGCGACCATCGGCAAGCGCTACTCGCGCAACGACGAGCTCGGCACCCCCTTCGGCATCACCATCGACTTCCAGACCGTCAAGGACGGCTCCATCACGCTGCGCGAGCGCGACAGCACGAAGCAGGTCCGCGCGGACGAGGCCAAGGTCCTCGAGGCCGTGCGCGAGATGGTCACTGGCGTCAAGACGTGGAAGGACATCCAGGGCGAGCTGCCGGCGTTTGAGGCGCAGGAGCTGGAGGTCAGGACTGCTTAGATTTGTGGAAGATGGGAGGATATGTGTTGGGGTCTCTTTGATGGGTCAAAAAGTAGAAGCAGATGCAGTGCAGCATGCGGCGTCGTGCTGGCTGATGTAGCTTTGCCACGGTAATTGGCATAGATTCGAAAAGACGTACTTACCAGCTCCTGTCGAGGGCTGATAGAAACATGATGTTTGCCAGCGCTGTATATGTGAGAATAATTTTGCACAAGATCACCTACTACAGGATAACCTCTTATAGGATAACATCCTGTATGACATTTTCCTACAGGACAACCTCCCAGCCTCCTATGGGATAACCTCCCGTGGAATAGACTCTTCTGGTTCGAGCGCATATTCTGATCCATCTCCTTCTGGACCAGGAACCTATATTTCCTTGGTTAGTGCTACTGGTTCCGCCTGTATATGAAGCTCTACACCAAGAGTACATCCGACTCTTGAACTTCGTCGAAAGACATTCCCTCTCCGTACATGACCCCTTTTATAGAAGCATCCCTGATAAGTTGATATTTCCGTCTCACGTCCGCTGCTGCTGAATCTGATACTACTGGTCTGAGTATCAACGGAACAGGACCACCTCGCAGGGCGAGAATCTTGTCCCCTGGCTTGCAATCGAACGGAGCCAAGCCAAATAGACCACGCTCCGTTGTGCAGAACCGCCGTTGTCGCCCCAGAGGCACCAACACATCATTGACGAAGTCCTTCACAGGCGTCATCTCGTCCTGCGGGGTGAAGCCCCCACGCACCTGCTCCAGCATAGAATCATCCCGCATGTACATGGAAATAAATTGGACGAAACCCAGCCTGGACGAGTGCAGCGATTGGTCTTCCCAGAAGTCCTGTTTCGCCTGACAACACGCCTCCAAGAACCACCGAGGCGCGGGATCTTGTCCCTTGGGGAGGTGTTGTACGGCGAACCGTAACCCTTGGTACGCAAAGAGAAACGTGACAGAGAGTGATCCGTCTCTCAGGGCGAAGGGCAGTGGGGAGGCGTGGGTCTCTAGCATCCAGGGCGTCAGTTCTTCAGCCTGAGCTGCCAGACTGCAGTGCTTGATTGTGTCTAGGATACGCCCACGGACTCGTAGTATCGGTCGCTGCGGGCTTTTGGTATCCTGAATGACCTCAATTACGCTTTCAGTACCTCTTCCGCCTGCACAAAAATCTTTCTTATTAATGGGAAGGTACTGGTGAGCAGTCACCTGCGGCGTCACGACCGATGATGTCCAGTTCTGCGAGTCCACGTCAGTAAATAGAGATGAGTATAATGACATTTTGGGATGGCTCACCGGAACCCAGCTTGGCATGTCTTTTTTGTGCGCTGTGTTAGACGCCTGTAGAAGTACTTTCGCCCCGTGCCCATGGTTTATGAGCCTCCGGGCCAGCCTCGTAAAGAAGGTCTCGAGAGGCGTCGAATAATCTACCAGGTCATAAAACTGCTCCGCGTCTTTTGCGAGACCCAGCAATCCCAAGACCATGTCCCGGGGCTCAGTGGCACAGAAATCTCGGTAGTCTGCCAGTAGGTCTATCAGAGGTCTGTCCATTTTGGAGTCCTCGGTCACTTTCCTCTCCTCCAGCATCCTGTCGGCCGCAAGGACACCGGATACAATAGCAAGACCTGCATCGTGGTCGAGCGCCACCGGGGCTTGGAAGGGTGCTGAATTATCCTTGGTCTCGGCAAACCGCTGCAAAGCCATAGCAGTGCCTTGTGGATGAAGATATGCGGCTCGAAATTCGCGGCTGTACCTCCGCATGACCTCCATACAGGTGAAGAGCACTTGATGGTCTACCAAGGCATTGCCCAGGAACCATTTGAATTTCTTGGCCAGGGCAACCTCCTGCTGGATCCAGATCCTTCGGAAGTACGGAGACCCGAAGAATTCCCTCCAGCTCTGCCACAGGGGGCTAGTCTCGGGGGGCAGGTTGTAGTCCTCGAGCGCGTGTTTGGTGAATATGAGAGGATTCCTGCCCTCTGTTATACCGCGGTTGGACTGACCAGTCGCCTCAGTGGTTGACACCTGGTCGATGCGGTCAGGGGCCCGCAGGTCCTTCTCCAGAGCCATGCCGGCCGACCCGATGGCGTTGATAAGTTCTCTGAGGCTCTCGACCTTTTCGAATGATGGCAGCACCTGACCCCAGACGCATTTAGCCTGGCGATATACCCGACCCATCAGGGGTATCTGCGTCTTCTTCTCTTCCAGGTCGGCCTGGTTTATACATATTGCATCGATCCAGAATGTGACGGCCTTTCTGGGACGACGTATTGTTCTAAGGGCTGCAATCAGGTTCCTGGTGACGAGGAAATTCTTGCCCTCAAGCTTGATGGTCTGCAGGTCGGTTGCATCGCCCCATACGTAGGATAAAGCTTTGTAGCGTTGGAAGGCGTGTAAGCGTTGTCCCTGTGAGCCTGGGGTGTCGTCGAGAATGATGTCGCAAAGCATAGAAGGTCTGGCCCGTCACTGAGTTCTGCCTCATGCTCATCACTTTGAACGGTCTCGGGGACTCTAGGAATGTGTCATGGTCGGCGTTGAGGTCGCAGGGTAAGAATTGGCAATGTATCTCATCATCCGCTGTCCCTGGGTTGATGAGGAGCACCCGAATTGAAGTTGGGTTCGGGAGCGGCTCGTAACTGAACCCTGGATTGAAAGACATTTTCTCCAGAATGATAGGCGACTTTGGAGCAGATGGTTGACCCAATGGCAGGCCACTTGAGAGTTCCAAGGATACTGACGGTTCAATTTGATGTGTGTAATCATGGCACTTGATTGTTGCTGCCTTGACGTCTAATTCTTCCAGGTTTCGAATCCTGCCAAGTTCTGGCAAGGGTTACGGACGACGCCAGTACAATATTGTCAGCTGAAAGCCACCAGGCAACTCAATAACCACTGTCGCACATGGCACTCCATGAGAGACCGGAAATTTCTGAGAATTGAATGGGAGACCTTGAAAATATCAACTATTCGCTTTTCAGCGAGAATGTGTGAGAAACACTTGACATTTACTTCCTGGAGGGTGATTGTCACAGTATCGTAAAATCAAGTTTCGTATTGCCAACTCTTGTTGGCGACTGACATATACGGGCCATTTGTCGTCGTCGCAGCGAACGTGGTCGAGGCTCATGCTCTTGCTTCGAGAAGGACCGACACACTTCAAGGCTCGTGTGACCATGACGCCTTGATCTAGAAACCTGTACATCCTCGGGCCGTGCTACTGATTTTGCCTAAAGATGTCAGGTGGTGTCGGCTGTTTGAACACAGCATGTCTCGAAAAGTATGTCTGCATGGCGCTAGAAGAACATTGGATGCCGCTGACTCCCCATGGCCTCAAAGGTCCCTTGGAGCCGCATGAGGGGCTGGAGGATGCCGAGAATCGCGAATACATTGTGGTGATCTGGGCTGACCACTCTTGAATGTCCAGTCCAAAACGCCCAAATATGCGTCTCTTGGAGACTAGCAAGCTCGAGGTTGACCTTGTCCGGGACGATGCAATCCCGCCCTATGCCATTCTCTCGCACACCTGGTTTGGCGACGAGATTTCTTTCCAGGATATGCAAGGCTCCAGCGACAGGAAAAGGCGGAGCAAGAGCAGGAGCCTCAGGAAGGTCACCAATGCTGCGAGGCTCGCTGCCTCTCGTGGCTACCCTTGGATATGGATTGACACATGTTGCATCGACAAAACCAGCAGCGCGGAACTCTCCGAGGCAATTAATTCCATGTACAAATGGTATGAAAATGCCAGTGTGTGCTTTGTCTTCCTCGAGGACTACCTTCCGGACCAGCAAGAAGCAAGTGAATCATTCGAGGAACCCCCCGGGACATGGGCGCTGCATGAGTCCCGTTGGGCTACGAGAGGTTGGACGTTGCAGGAGCTTGTAGCCCCCCAAGTGGTTCGATTTTACAGCAAGGACTGGCAATACATGGGCGAGAAGCGAGATACTCCCATTCGCGAAGCCTTAGTGAGAGCAACTGGCATTGAGAGCGGAGTCTTGTCCGGTCACGTCATGGTCGCAGAGATCAGCGTGGCGAATCGAATGAAGTGGGCATCAAAACGGCTCACAACTCGGTCGGAAGATCTTGCGTATTGTTTGACGGGTCTCTTCGGGGTTAATATGCCGCTTCTGTACGGTGAAGGCAGCATTCGTGCTTTCATTCGACTGCAGGAGCAAATAATAAAGGACACCGACGATGAAAGCATATTCGCCTGGGTTCTCAACCCCCAGGGGGAGGGAGGTGCGCAAGACGACGCTGGGAGCATGCACGGACTTCTGGCCACTTCACCATCTTACTTTCAGAACATAAGGAGCACTTACCTTATGCCTACGGAGTTCCAGTCCTCCAGCAGCGTGCCGTGGAACATGACAAACAGGGGCCTTAATGTGCAACTCTTCATTCGCCCGGAGCTTACTGCGGACCATTATCTCGCAATCCTGAACTGCTATTAAGATCACGATGAGTCTGATGAAAGTCATGACATCGAGTTCCAGGCGTACAGTCCTGCAATCTACCTTCGAAGGCTTCGGGGAGACCAATACACCCGCATACGTGCTCATATTTGCGAATCTCTGAGTGGACGTGCTAGAAATGGTGGCCATCACGAGACCTTCTTTGTCAAACAGAATCCGACCTCAGCATTACCAAGCTTAGGGGTAAGTAGCGACCAGCGTTTCGGACGGACTGCGAATAATTGGACGCTCCAAGAAGTTTTCCCCAGTGAACCATGGAGCGGCGACGTCGGGGTGTTCCGATTAAGCCTACATCGGGCTCGAGGGATTCAAGGGATGTTCCGCTTCACACGCGAACCGCAAGCTCAGTCTAAAGATATTGCAGTCGTCCTAGACAGGACGAAAGAGGCCGATCTAGAAGCGGTCTGCTTTCCTATACCTCTGCAAGGGGACACCTTGGAGCAGGCATACAACAGTCTGAACAGAATATGGACAAGGGCATCCCGAGAGGAGCAAGACCGGCTGTTTGGACAATACCAAGGGCGTATAATGGTCGTTCCGAAAATTATTAGGGCTGAGCCGGCTGGTCGTGGCTTGTACCTTCTCGATCTCCAAGAACCAGAATGAAGTCAGGCGTAAATGATGACTATGAACATAATGAAATTTTCAATAGTCCGTACTACGGTTTGGGCCATTGAGTTTGGGTCGCAGAACAGAGAAGGCTTCGAAATATTTACTTGAGGACTGGCGGTACTTCTTCGTTTCCATGCGGGACGTCACTGAAAACTGAGCTCGATGGCCTCATAGGTCATTAGGAGGTTGGAATAAAAACTAAATCAATGTTGCAAAATCCCAAAAGGTCATTACACAAGTGGTAGCACAACATGACTTCCAAATTCTGCTCCCAAATGCACGAAGTGCCTGCCTTTATTCAACGTCCGGTCAACGCCAAAGTTGTTCACTGCAAAGCTGCGCCCGCTAATCACGACCCTGATTCCCTCGCCTTGCTCGAACTCAATACCAGTGGCCCAAATCCCAATGTCCAACCTGACCACCTTGCCCGGCTCGATCTTTTCCTCCACTTCATGTGGATGGTAGGGCCAGTGCGGATGCATGCTTTTCTTCTCATCAATGGTCCTGTGCGAGGCTCGGAGAATGCCAACTGGGCCCTTGTACAGCACGACCTCGGTCTCTTGCTCGGGTTTGAATTCCTCAAAAGTCTTGATCGGCAGGCCTTTCCAGGGGATATTGAGATTCTTCATCTGGTTGCCCTGCTGATCGAGCTTCTGAATCATGACGTAGACGTCCATGTCGTCGTGGTCCGGACAGGACATGTAGAGCACTGCTTTTGGCATTCCCATGATGCGCGTCGTCTCGGGAAAAATGTACGTAAATGCAGCGCTCTGGTCGGAGGTCGAAAGGTAGCTGACGCTGGTGGAGCTCTTCTCCTGTTCACCAGGCAGGAGCTTCTCCTCATTTCCCAGATAGAACTTTTTGTATTCCGTCCTTGAGGGGGGGAAGTCCTCTTCGACGATGTTCTCGATGGCCTGCGGGACCTTGTTTCCGAACCTCAAGAGTGCCATCCGGACCTTGGGAGTCTTCTCCCACCCGTTGTCCGCACCCTTGAGAAAATGGTCGAAGAAGGCCGGTAACTCTTCCTGAGCTTGTGGATTTCCCCACAGGTCGTACCATTCCTGCCAGGGATGCCAACGCAACCACTTGTACTTGGTGTCAACCTCCATCCAAGCCCTGATGGCGCCCATACCGTGCATGGTGTTCGTCCAAGTGCCGGTAATGTAGGTAGGGACGTTGATCTTCTTCATATCCGGCCTCTTGTCGTTCCACCACTCGTTGGCCAAGGGGTGCTCCTCGTACATCTGACGGAAGCTCTCAATTCCGTTGCGGCCTTTGAGCATGTACTTGACAATAAGTTTGTCGAACAGGTCTCCGGCATAGATTCCGCCACGGGCAAATTGCTCACGGTAGAGGTCACCGCAGCCCTCCCATGGCGCGATAGCGGCAAGGCTCGGTGGTCGAAGCGCTGCGATGAACCACTGTGCTATGGCAAGATGAGAGTTGCCTGCGAGCCCAACCTTTCCGCTGCACCAGTCCATCCCGGCCACGGCCTCGATGGTGTCGTACCCGTCCTCAGCCTCCTGAGTGCCCATGATTACCATGGTTCCTTCGCTGTCAAAAGCTCCTCTGCTGTCGACATTGACAATGGCATAGCCACGTGGAACCCAGTCTGCCGGGTCTGGTGCCTCGAACTTTTCGAGACCTGACAGTGTACCCGGGGCGATTCCCAGATTCCATGGTGTCATGAGACCTAAAGATGCTACCCCATTGAACTTTTTGCCAAATGGAGACCAGCAGATTATCGCAGGGACTTTCTCAGACGAAGTTGGGCGAAGGATGTCAGCGTAAAGGGTCGTCCCGTCGCGTGCTTTGATCGCGACATCATGCTCGACCAGGATTGGGCATGGCAGGGGGCGAGAGTCTGGATGCTCCGGGTGTTTCCATCCTTGTGGAAGAGTCTCTGTGTGGGGATTGAGACCAGTGTAGCCGTCTCTTCCAATGACGGGCGGGTTGAGCGGTTCTATTGGCACATTGACTTTTGAGTGTCCCATGATGCCTTGCTCAAATATTTGGTTTGGAAAGTCTGCCCTTCTCGAGGTACACTGGCTCTGTTTCTTGTACACGAAGATTGAATGGAGAAGTGCACGACAAGTAGTCCAATGTGAACCCGCAGCTTGTAGATTACATTGGCTCTAGGGTCAATTTTGTATATTGCTTCGGTGTTGACTACGGCCCCGTCTTAATGCTGCCCACTCTGCACAGATGTGATCCTCGTCTGTTGGAGAGAAGACTTACCACCTAATTTGACATGGGCTACGCTGCAAAGGAACCTTTCTTACAGTCGTTGAGGAGCTGAACCCGAGGCTCCTGTCCATTAGCAATGATCCGGAGGGTGGAGCCGAAAGACCCACTAACTCCCGAGCCGAATGCGCCAGCCTCCCGAACCGAACCTTTCCGGGCCGAATGCTGTGGACGTCCATCTACCATGATCTCCGTTCCGAACCGAGTCCATCTGTCCTGGCATGGGTGTTCTGATATAGCAGTCATGGGTTCGTTTGATACGTCGGCGCAGCAATGGCCAGGTGTGGGGACAGTTGTATGTCAACATCAGCTGTGTCATTCTTGAGACGTCTTGCAATTATAAACCGGCCCTCTAAAGACGACCCACAGTCGTTTGATTCCAACAAGATCGTTTTATTTTTCTAACTTCAAATTTAAATCTGACCGGTAATCTAACAACTACATTACTGGAATAGCGCAGTGCAACGTCATCAATATGGTCATTGCAACAGACTACGCTTCTGCTCCCGCCACGACGGTGACCGTCTCGGCGACCAAGCGTGCGCAGAGCTCGCCTGAGTCCCTGGTACCTAAACCAGCAGGCGCGCACAAGTTGTTCTCCGAGAAGGATGTCAAATACGGCGACTTCCGCGACGGCCTCGTCCGGGACGGTTACGTCGTTGTGAAAGGCGCCATCCCGCGCGAGAGGGCGGACAAGTACGGTGACGAAATGATGTCGTATCTGGAGAATTTGTAAGTTCCCCAATTATTCATGTCCAATCGTATCCACTCAAGTTGTTCAATATGCTGACTTTCGTAGCGCTGGCGGCCTTGGCTTCAAGCGTAACAACCCTTCCACCGTTAAGGAGTCCAACCTTCCGGTGATCACGGAGAAGGGCATGTGCCTAGGCTATGGTATTGCCCACGAGTCCTTCTCCTGGTCGATCCGACAGGAGCCTGGCGTCATAGATGCGTTTGAGAAAGTCTACGACACGCCTGACCTCATCGTCTCGTTCGACGCCGTCAACATGGCCTTCCCCAACCGTACTGACGTCAAGCCCAACAAGCCCTGGCCGCACCAAGACCAGGACCCTGAGAAGCCTGGGTTCAGGTGCCTCCAGGGACTAGTCAACATTTTCCCCAACGGCGACAAGGACGGCGGGTTGATCGTGTGCAAAGGCGCGCACCTGTTGAGCGAAGACTTTCACGAGGAGTTCAAGAACGAGCCGAACAAGATCTGGGCATGGACGAAGGAGTGGTACGGCTTCACGGCGGAGGGTATGGAGTGGCTAAAGAACAAGGGCTGCGAGTGGGTCAAGATCAACGCCGAGCCTGGCGACTTGTTGCTCTGGGACAGCCGCACGCCGCACTACAACCTCAGCCCCGAGGGCGACAGGCCGCGCTTCTGTGCCTACACTTGCTACATGCCTGCTGCTGATGCCAGCCAGGAGGATCTGGTGCGCAAGAAGGGGGCCTTTGAGACCACGCAGTCCACGACACACTGGCCGAATGCCATGCATGTCGGCGGCATTCCGGTGTTGAGGGATGGCGAGCCTTGCCCGTACAATACTGGGAAACCGAGGGAATTGCCGAGTTTGAGCGAGAGGGGTTTCAGATTGACCGGCATTCCGTACATCCAGGCCGAGCCTATTGTTGTTTGAGATCTTGTGGGGTACTCTGTGGGCCAGATTATGAACACATTTAGTTAGCTTTGTATCTTTAGAAATTTTTATCATATTATGAAACTAGCATTCTCATGTTTTCGTAGTTTGCTGAAAGGTGACTTGCCGTCCTTGTTCTCAGGAAAGGTCTATGGCCTGGCTTTAAATATGTTCTCGGCTTTGCCAAAAGGTTGAAATCGAAACTACGTCTGGTGACAGCACTGAAGCCCGTCTTCTTTGAGAATGCTGTCCATAATCTTTAGTCTCAAATGAACAAGTGACACTCCTGCCTTTACAACAAAAGACGGCAGGTTGATCATAGAATACCGCCTTGGTGCCTCGAATCTACGAAATCAATTTGAAACAACCAGGGAATTTAACGGGCACAGCCGGCAGGAAAGGCTTGTTTGTCCCCTTGAATTTTGGGATCAGCCCTTGCATTATATTTAAAGACCTTCTAATCTCTCATGGCATAGGCCCAGACAAAAACATTCCCATACCATCAGGCATTCCGGGAGGCCATCCATCACCAAGAATTGACATGGCTGAATACAATGTATCGAAGCCAAGGTCACTCGTGCCTGGAATCATATCGCTGAGGTTCAAAAGCTCTGCTTCGGGTATATCATATGTCGCACCAATCCCACTGGCCCTGTTATGGGCCGGTTTCGGTCTGTTTGCTGAGTCGAGGTTATGGGGAATCCCACGCGTCGTGCCCGTGCCTGAATTTGAATATGTTGCCAAGAGTGCCGGAGGTGGGTCTTCTTGTTGAGAGAGGATGCTGTCAATCTTCTGCAGCAGCGCGTTCAGTGTTTCCTCGTCGCACATTCGTGAACCGACCGCTCTCAGGAAGTCGGTCGCGGCTTGCATCAGCTAAAGACGAAAATGGAAATTAGCCAAGGTCATTCCGAAGAGAACCTGATACAAGGCGAAATCGAGGGCAACTCACATGAAAATCCATGGTCGATATGCGCGAACCAGGATGTGTGGTGATGTGAATAGCCAAGGTCGCAAAGGCATGGAGCATGCCCAACCAGCTTGAGAATATTGAAGTCGACTGGGAGTCCAGGGTCTCTACGAGGATACGGAGGATCTTCCTGGCGGCATTGGCGGCGATGGATTGTCCGTTTCGCACAGCAGAGCCCCAGGGCTTATCTTTCGCTATGATATCGGCGACGGCGGACGTAGCCTCTTTGCTGATTAGAAGAGTATTGCGGGAGAGGATCAGAAGACTGACATCTCATTATTAATATCATGCACTATAAAAGTAGGAAAATCACTTACGCGTTATTGTAATGCATGCTGATGTAGGATGCGAATGGGCAGATCCTTGAGTTCATCACCATGTCCGATGTGGGCCTTCCGGGAAACATGATTAGCCCTGGAAGCACAACTACGACAAGCCAGCCCATCTGGCACCCAAAGCAAACTTGAAAATCAACCTAGGGCTTACCTGAATTCTTCTGGTACCTTCTCCGCCCAGTGCGTCAGAAGAAGCGTCGACTCGGCCACCGTCTGAACCTTTTCGGCGATGACGGCCTGCAACTCGCGCCCGGAAACGAGCTCTTCCTTCCTGCTGACGACTGCTGACTTTCTCCCAATCTCGCCTAGGACTCTAGCAAGGTCTAAAATCACGGCAAAGGCTTTTATTTCGGTGGATTTCTGAGAGAGGGTGTCTGTGGTGAAGTCGCGGACATCAGGAGGACAGCAGTCTTCATCTCGTACCAGGGATGGACAACTCAGCTCGAAAGACAAGAGCTTCTCGTAAGCATATATTGCCAGCCAAAGGAGTCGGCGCTCGTCATCCTCTGTCGTATCTGTTCTGCTATGGATCCCTCGGCGCCGGCTGGAGCCTAGTTGATGCACGCCCAGGGTTGTGGCCATGGAGACACCGAGACTGAAAGTATTGCGTGCCCCGGCGCAGTTGTCATAGGTGTTCAGGCAAATGGCGAACAGGACAATGGCACGCACATTCTCAACTGAGTTGAACACTACAAGATGGCCAAGCAAAGTCTTGCAGTAGTCAAGATATTCTCTAGGATCAAACGCACAGTCAAGCCGTGGTTCTGCGGCGAAGCCTATGGCCCAGACGGAATACATCTGAGCCAAAATAGCAATACCCCTGGCCTCAGCGAAGGCTCGTGGGCCCAGCTCGAGTGCCATGCCAACATCCTGCTCGGAGTGGCCACGGCTGACAAGGGGGAAGAGAACATTAATCCCATCAAAAAATCTTGAGGCAAGGTTGCGGGCAACGTCCGCCGGCGGGAACAAGCAGGGTTCCGAGGCTGAAATGATCGTATTCCGAAGAAGAGGTGTCTGTTTTCTTGAATTCGAGGGTAGTCCACAACTGTGATGAAGGCCCAGGCGACGAGACGCAAGGTCCAACCAGTCGGCCAGTATTTCTACCGAGTTGCTGCCATGGCAAGGGCGGAAAACAGGCAACTTCCCCTGGAACTTGGTTCGTTCTGGCTCGGGCGGTGTTCTGAGATCGCCATCGTACCTGAAGTCTCCTCCCGGAGTGGAGTTGGTCTCTGCCCTCACGGTAACGGTGTCGTGGTCTTCACCAACAACCATATTCTCTCTTGATGCCGGCGAGGATTGGAGTCTTCCCGAGGCTGTCGGCGTGGCCAATGACGACGTGGAAGCCCGAGACGCACGGCGTCGCGTCTCTCGGCGCGATACTTCAACTCCGGGCCGTCGACGGTCTGTGGTAATACATTCAATGCCGGCATTGATGCAGGCCATGCACGAGGGCTTCTGCTCATCGCAGCGCGTCTTGCGACCGCGGCAGTAGTTGCAGGCAAAGTTGATGCGTCTTCTCTTGGCAGGCGGCCCTCCTCCATTTGCTGTGCTGTCCGCGTCCGGGACTGCGGAGCCGACTGCTGAGTCGGCCGGTGTGATCCCGGAGATTTCGTGAGACGGAGTCATCTCGTGTGCTGCAGGTCGATGCGCTCTGTATGACAAATGTGACGGAGACCGTGGTTGGGAGTTGACTTGCCGAGCCGAAGTGCTGCCTCCTGGGGATTTTGACAGTACCGATACATGTTGACAGTTGCCGCCGCTTCGGCCCCTCCTTCAAATTACGCCTGCGTGTTGTTCGATTTGGGGTCTCGGGAACGGAACAGTGGAGGAACCCCTGTGCGTTCAAGGGTCGTCACCCACCGGATCGTGGTCGTCCCATAACAAGTCGTCTGGTAGTTGATGCCAAGAAACCAAAACGTGGGGAAATACGCGGGGGAACCCTGAAAACCTGGGGAACTTGTAAAGTGGTTCATCAGCCGGTTTGGACTCCTAGGTCAGTTGCTCAGTCCACATTTAGACCGACCCTTGATTCGGTATAGAGCCGAGTAGCAGGACTGAGCTAGTATAAGTAGATCGTTAAGTATTCTTTAAATACTTGATTTTTTTATAGGTCATATATTTAAAGTAGTTATAAAGAAAGGTCTCATTAGATATTAAAAGAACTATTAAGATATAAAAGTTAAATTAAACTTTTTAAACGGTACTATCCACGTATTTAAATTCTTGGAATTAACCCTTGTAGATTTACAGCTAAGGTTATCTTAGCAATACCGGAGAAGAAGAAGCGTTGCTGCAATGTGGTGTTGTGCTTACAGTGGCCAGCCAGGAGGCTAATAACATTTGAAGCTAAGCTGGGAGGCATGGACACACTGGATTGGCCATGTGGACTGGGATACCTGATGATATAGCTCCTGAGCAACCGATTGACTGGTAGGCTTCGAACTACCACCGGTTCTGAGTCCTCCCGATCAAGTACATACATAGTAAACAACAACCCCACTGGTGACTCCAGTCAGGCATCTTATAAGGGGTCAATTGTACTGTAGAGAAAGGGTGCATCGGCGTTTCCCCCGTGGTTCAAGTCCTACACGCACCGATAGTCTACAGAATCCTCGTGATACCTGCAGTGCTGCCCCGTCCGTACGGGCTTAATAAATACACAGTCCTGCGGGGGCTCAGCCCACCGGCCCTCACGAATGGGTTGATTTAGTTGTGTATTCGTGTATGATGGCGTGGATCAGTTCAGGACTTGGGCTACACACGGCCTCACAAGGCTGACATCCCTCCAACGAATAAGGAACACAACAGTCTATGGCGGGGAACACGGGACGTGCCGCGAAGACGTATCGAGGTGGTAAAGTGCAGGGGTATATTGGTATACGCTTTGTGAAAACAATCCTCCATCGCTTTTGAACACATGCTGACAAAGAAGAAAACAGAACATGATACCTTGGTCTCTCAACAAGCCTATCGAGGCTGAAACTCAAGGTTAGACAACGAGGAACGGGGAGTGGAGGTGGTCTGGTTGATACCAGATGGTCCTCAATATCACACCATTTCTTCGCCGGTCCCCCCACCGCGAGGTTTATCAGTCCCACTCGCTGAGATGGTAGTGTAGACCGGCCCAACATAGAAACCGCAAACCGTACCGATAGTACCAGTGAGTGCAATACCCCAAGGGGGCTGCCCCGTCATAATCCCCAGAACGAGCCCCGGCACCACAATCAGGGCGAGGGACAGAACCCCGGCGACGAAGAACGTGATCCATACCCCCGTACGCTTGCGGCATGTACTGACCGCCCTAAAGAGGCCATTGTCCCTACATGTGGCCGTCTGGCTGGCGGCTGCTGGGGCACTGGCACCCCAGGTAGAATGGTTGTTGGAAGTGGTGGGCGTGGGCGCCTGAGCGGCATTCGTGACTTGTTGGACGGTTTCAGACGCGGGTCCGTGGTCAGGCCCCTAGGAGGACATTAGCAAAAGGACTGATATGTTCAGACGTGTTGGGTAGAACACCTGAGCGTACCTGTTGTGGAGCCGAGCACCCAGGAGTGGTGTCGGTACCCCTAAGGCTGGACACCAGGTCCTGTAAGCCATGAGAGGCGTCGCGGAAGAGATCTCTCGGTGTTTCCACGAAACTATTCAGATGCACGGGTCCACTGTTGGCGAAGGTGGACAAGAAGGACAATGTACCGCCAAGGCCCCAGGCGAAGTCTTCGGTGCGGGTAGGGGGGGCCATGCTGAGGTGCCGTGGAGACCCAGGAGCACGGGGGAGAGGGATGAGGGGGATAGATGAGGTTGAGAATAGTGCAAAGGGGAGGTCTTTCTCCGCAATGTCTATTGGCAGTCTTCGAAATTCGCGGGCAGTAGAGGCTTGAGTTGAAAAAGGCCATCAATGGTCCAGGCATGCACTCGACTATGAAAGCAAACAAATAGTACGAAGAGACAGTCGGGTTGAAGTTGACGCTGGCCGGCATTTATATGGGCGTCGCCCACGCGTAGCTCAGACCGTATATGCTGTCGCCTCCCTACCATTGCCAGTATTACAATTGTTGCTTTGTATCAGGTCCCCGACTTAATCCACCAGCCACTCTTCCGCTTGAGACTAGCACTAGGCGCCATCACGACTGCGCCAGAACGGGCTCGCTGGAGGTCGCACAGCAAGTATCAAAGTGCGCTTTTTCAACGTCACCCGCATGAGCTCTCGTCCAACCCGTTGTCAATGGGCCAGATGATCATCATGGGTGCTCCGCTGGGCGAGAGGGTCGTTATGGGTGCTCCGCCAAGGCTACCGTTGGGTTGGGTTTTGAGAACAGGCGCTCCTAGAATGATGACTACCCGCAGGCAGCCCCACCGCCCGAGCCACTCAGCTTCCAGGATGGCTCTTCGACAGATCTGACCCCAGGATCTAGGTCCCATCCCATCCTCCCTCGCTCAACGTCAACGGCACCATTGGCGATACCACCTCCCTGGCCAGTTTTGAAACAAAGGCGGCCTTGCACGGCGACTGGCGACGCAGCCGCACCTCCCAGTACTCAGCTAGACAAGATGCTGATCAGCGGCGCCCGGTGCCACATCAGGCATGGGCGGTATGCCTGCATGCGCGCATGCCCCGCAAAACCTTGTCGCGACCGGTGGCCTGGGCCAGGAACACCAGCGATCCGGGCCCTTCGGCCACCTCCCTAGCCCTCTCAAACACCTAAGGCACACATCTCAGCAGAACGAGAGCGAATGTTCCCCGAAGCAGATCACAGCGCCCATGGAGAGATCCAGACGCCAGACCTTGTTATTACACCTTGGGTCCTGAAGTTGCCTATTACCAAAAACGTGATGGGAACTCTTCGACCGACGCCGAACTACACAGTACCGTGATGCCGCTATACCGATGAGGCTCCGTTCCGTAATATTGTGTCCTTCGGACTTTAGGACTGACTCCAGACCTCTCAAGTTGGACGCAGGCGGCTCGACAAGGTATCACGTCTGAAGGCCAAGTCTCGCTCGTGTGGGGGCCGGGGACTTGCGGACGTCCCTTGTTGCACCGATCGCGTCTAGAAGCATGCCGTCCTGATAGCACCTCGAGCTCCAGGCATCAAGTGTGGCTGCTCGCAGCCGCCTCGTGTGTTGGGCAGTCCGGAGTGAACTGTGGCGCTGCAGTGCAGCAGTGGCGGGTGCTCTAACCCGCTCTGGACGGACTGGCTGCTCAAGACAGCTGTCAGTGTGTCAGCTTCTTACGCCCTGTCAAACCAAGGGTAGCGAGCGGCGCGTGCCAAACATGACTTTAAGGCACAATGACATCCTCGCCTGGTTTCGGAGCCGCGTGGCATTTGACCCCCTAAGCGGCTCTTTGGTCAGCATCGAACGAAAGAGCAAAAGACCCCGTCTTGGTGGGCACAGCCTCTTTTTCCTTTGCCGGGTCGCGAATCGTGCCGGTCGAGTGCAGTGTGGCTAAAACAAAGTGGCAAGCCATGGTGAACCACAACTTGAACCCCAACCCACGAGGGCCATGTGTTGCAACGGCGGTCGTCGACTCTCTTCAAGGCAATCCCTTGCCTCTGCCCAACCCTCGTTCCCGAGGTTCAATAATCGAATTAGCATTGATCAGACTGTAATACTCTGCATTCCTTGCGTCAAATCACTGAGAACAGATACGCAAGCTTAAAGTCTATGCAAACTAGGTGGTCGCGGAGTTGGATGCTGGGAACATTTGAACGCGAAGCACTTGAGTGAAGGGCCTCAGGCTAGCCAATATCACCACCACCCAGCTGTCGACCAGCCAGGTAATTTTATATTTTTTTTCAAGTAATTCAAAAAGTTCAAAGTAAGAGAGTTAGTATTAATCTCTTCAGATTCCTTTTATAAGTTTTGCTATTATTTATATCCTTTAAACTTATAGAGAGAAATTAAGCTTAGATTAGTAATTAACTTGAGGCTTTTTACAAGGGTTAGGGCCATTTCCGATGCAGGCTATAAATCAAGCTTAGCATTTGTATTTCATTGACTGTGACCCCAAAAGTTGCAGTCTTGCGGTAACTAGGTGCCCGGCCCCACACTCTCACCATCGCTGGGGTGCCGGAAGTGATCGGGAAATGCATGGTGGCGGGAGATCGAACACCGTATTCTCAGCCGAGCCGATGGATCAAACATTCACGGTAGTATTTGCAGCAGCCGAGGCTAGACCTCGTTGTGGAAAACAGGCTGGCTTCATTTTGTAGTCAGGGTCATGTAAAAAAGACACCCCCTCATGGACGATGAAACCTCACGTGTGGGCTTGAATGCGCTCCTTGGAGTAGTGATTAAATCTCAATTCCAATAATCTCGGTCTTTGCAACTCGATGATATTTCGCGTTACCTCCTCATTCACCTGAGTTCCGTCGCACTCCGCCTTCTGTGTTGCGACCATGGCTAATTCTCCTATTGTGAAAGACATCGGTCCCTCGGTTGATGCCGTTCATGTTGAGAGAGCCGAGACTCAGTATGGATCGAAAGTCGAGCCACAAGCACATGGAACTGTCCAGCTTCTACAAGGAGGCTCAGTCGTCCTGATTCCAACTCCGAGCCCAGACCCAAAAGGTAAGGTCCAGCTACTCTGGATGCTGTGGACACTTTCGCGATCTTCTTGCGCGTTTGCTAAACTGACGCTGTGGAATGACTAGATCCTCTCAACCTTCCAAAATGGCACAAGTTCCTAATAATCCTCATCGTGGCATCGTATTCGGCGACTTCGGTCCTCTGCACATCCGGCATGGGATCCGTCTTCCCATCTGTGTTGAAAGAGTACGCACCCTCCGAAGCGACCAAGGCGACCGACCTGCTCACCTATCCAACATTGTTTATGGCGATCGGTAACCTCTTGTCGATGCCGCTCTCCGTCACAATCGGCCGAAGGCCTGTGTTTCTGGCATCCCTTATACTACTGGTGGTCTCTGGTATCTGGTGTGCCTTCCCGGGCTCTCTGGACAGTCATATCGCTGGCCGGAATTTCTACAGCATCGCTGCCGGCCAGAGTGAAGCCCTCGCGCCGTACATCATTGAGGAGATCCACTTCCTCCATGAACGCAGCGCAAAGCTCTCTTGGTTCATTGGCATACAGACTGCTCTGACGGCCGGAATGTTTGTGGCTACCACATACATTGTTCCAGCATGGGGAACGAAGTGGTGGTACCTCATTATAACCTTCCTCAACGCAGCCATTCTTATCTTGTCTGTTCCGTTTCTAGTCGAGACCAAGTATGACCGTCCAGAAGACGCGGATAGTAAGTCGAGTTGACCTCTGTCATTGCGTATCAGGATTGATGACTAACCATTCCCAGGAGGTGAAGTCCACCTGAAGCTAGACGAGACTGGCCAAGTCAATAGGGATGGCGGTGCCGAGAAGATTGTCATGGTCACGACCGGGAAAAGCCACCACCTCCAACCTGAAGTGTTCGGACCGCGGACGTGGCGAAACGACCTTCAAATATTCCATTTCAAACCCGAGTGGAAGAAAACACTTACATTTTACAAGGAGACTTTTCAGGCGCTTTGCCTGGCCAACATTGTCTGGATCCTCCTCTTGAACGGCACATTCCTGGGAATATACGTCTATCAGGCATCCACATTCGCCACCATTCTCATGTCACCGCCTTATTCTTTCCAGTCCGGTTGGCTTGGATATGTCCAGCTGGTTCAGGTGCTGGATTGTGTTATCATGGTTCCGGTGTTGGGTTATGGGTCTGACCTTGTTGCTCGGGTCATGAGTACGCGGAGGAACGGTCTCTTCCAGGTATGCCCATGCTACGTGCCACCAGGGAATGGAAAGTAGATCGTTACATACTAATGCGTTGATGCGTGCAGCCCGAGTATCGTCTCATAGCCCTGAGCCTGCCGATCGCAGTGGCGGTCTTGAGTTGTGTTCTCTACGGCCAAGCCGGAGCACATCCTGACCAGTGGCATTGGATGACCATTGTCGCCCCGTACAATCTTGGCTTCTTCGCCTTCCTCGGTGCGAACCTCATCGGAATCACCTACGTGGTTGACAGCTTTCCTAGCAAGGCGGGACCCCTGCTATTGGTGATCTGTGCCGGTCGTGGATTCATCTCCTTTGGTCTCAGTTACTCTACAGTTCCCTTGATCAACCTTACTGGTTATGACGGAGCTATGAACATCTTTGCTATTATATCAGGCGTCTTGGGGGCTTTGACCATCCCAGTCTATTTCTTCGGTGCTCGGATCCGGATGTGGGCAACAAACAAGCTTTGGCCTGAGGAAGAGAGGTGATCTAATGTATCTTCGGCTGGATGAACATGTTATAAGCGAAGTTGCGTATGTTCTCTGAATTAATATCGTACTGACTCATGTCGCATCAACTTGCCCGAATTTCAAGAGGGTCTTTACGCCAAGCGAACTTTGGAACTTTGGTCTGGTACATTTGTCTATTTCTGAGACAACAGTTATGTATATACAGGAAAGGCAAATTGACTAGTTGGCTTTGGTGGACGATAGGTAGAATCAGTTTTGGACAGTCCACAATTCAGGTTGCCCATCCTTATTTGGCGGGGAAGTGGTCAGCGTCGATCTTGACGGATCCAGTCCAGGTCTTGCCGTTGTCGGAGGTCGAGAAGCTTCCGCTGGCGCCAGTGAGCTGGACATTCTTGCCAAAGCTCGCATCGGCCTCGTTGAGGGTGATGGTCACGTTGTCCCAGGCTGGTAGGAAATAGAAGGTCAGTCATCCAGCCAACCTGGATCGAAGTATGCATCGGGATGGCCCAGAATCACTGGGCAAATGGTATAACAACTTACAGTATGCGTTGATGGAGCCGCACTGATTCTTGTAGCACTCGTTGCTGGAGTACAGGTAGGCTGGGTACCCGTCCATGGTATCCGTCTGAGAAGACACGAGCTCACCGTCGATCCAGACTTTCTGAGAGGCCGTCTTGTCCTTGGTGGTATCAACTGTGATCGACATGTCAGCTAATTTCCCCGACCGTAGGAGCCCCAAGCAGCTCATGCAAGAGATCAAACTTACTCTCAAAGCTGAGTGAAGAACCCTTGGGCACTGGGACGTAAGGCTGGGCGACCTGCTGTTCTGTAGCCTGGCGTTAGCATGGTATCCGAAAACGATCAGCTTCTGGACCGAACACATACCACCAGTGAACGTGCTAGCATCCACACACCACTCGTCATCGGCCGCGTCGCAGCCCTGGGACTTCTGGTTGACAGACCAGTTCAGGAGCGGCTGAACGAGAGTTCCAGAGGAAACCGTAGGGGAGATGCCGATCCAGATTGAGGCAAACATGTCATCACCGTTCGGTGCGGTGGAATCGGTGGGCGGCGGAGGAGGTGTGAGGGACCAGGTGGCTTTTGCGATCCAGTTGCTGCTGCCCGAGACAGGACCAACGGTGAACATGTTGCCAAAAGACCAATCCTCATACTGGGCAGTGGCGCCGCGGATGGCCAGGGCGAGGGCAGAGAGGACGACCTTGGAATACATCTTGCGCTGTGGGATGCTTCGAGCAGGGGATCTTGGTTTGGAGGGTTCAAGGGAATGCGAGTGCGGTATTAAACGAACGAAATTATAGACAGACAACCAGTTGCCAGGCTATAGGGAGAGCGAAAAGAGTGTGACACTTGAACCTTACAGGTGGGAAAGAGATAGACCGCCGGGACCTTCATCAATGTTGTTTATCATGCGGTCCCTTATAATGTAACTCGCCAGTGGCAGATCCATTCTGAACCGGGCGCGGAGCCAGCCCGTGGCGGTTATGAAAAGGGGCAGGCATGACCCGCTGTTGACAGCACTTTCCCGAAGTGACACCAACTAATAGGATAATTAGAAGTCACCATCCCACTCTACGCCAACCTGTACGGGCTCTCGTGGACCTGAGTGTCCGCATTCAACTACCGCTGCTATGGGTTTCTATTCCGCCCCTAAGTGCCGACCTCGGTGACGACCCAGACACATTCATCGAGGATATTCAGAATTTGCGGCCGCTGTGCAGCAGAGCACAGCAAAAAGGCTATAGGAAAGCCAAGCTTTTCGTAGTCTCTCCTCGCTACCTTTAATAAAAGAGCTCGCTTGTTACTGGAAGTCTAGGCACTCATGAAACAACGTTTCAAATTGCTACAATTGGTGGGAAGTTGATAAAATGGTCTTGGCATCCTCCACTTGTGGACGTCGTGGAGGTGAAACAAAGCATGAGCGGGTCATATAGTGGACAAAAAATTGGTCTTGGGCTGAGTGGGAATCTCAGAACATGTCATGTTACGCTGGATCTTACTCCCTTTTCGGTAGCACGGCCAATCTGACCGATAGGGGGTCCATTCATCTTCACACCCACTAAATAACCTCTGGTTCCGGAACTGGCCTCGGAACTGGCCGCGGTCTTCAGCATCTGACCCTTAGCTTCGGGAAAAGGCTTGTCCTCCTACAATCCTCCTAACATTTTTTCCACCATGGAAGGGGGTAAGCGCGAAAGAACGGACAGGGCGAGATGACTCAAGCGGGAGTTAGCGGCTTTCACGGGCCATACTTTCATGATGGCTCTTATTGACCGACAGAACGACCTTCCTCGTCACCTCTTCTTTCAACGCCATTAACGAATCAACATGGCGACTCAAACAGAGACCCTGGTCTTGCCGCCAATTCCACACACTCAATCGCCCAGCACCGATAGTGTCTCTCAACGTTCTGATGACGAATATGTCCGACTAGCCTCGCGCTTCCAGAAGACGGCCGTGACCATCCAGCTCTCTGGCGTCAATTTTGCTTCCAGCGCTGCCAACGGTCTCATCGTCGTCGGCCTCCCTCGAATGACACAAGACCTCAATTTGCCCCAGTCACTTGCATTTTGGCCATCTTCTGTTCCTGGGCTGGCGACAGCGTCCACGCTGCTTCTTGCTGGTGCTGTTGCCGATGTTGTGGGTCCACGATCAGTTGACTTGCTTGGATGTATCACCAACGGCGCCCTCATGCTTGCATGTGCATTCATCAAAAAGGGTGAGGAATTGGTTGTTCTGAGAGCACTGCAAGGTGTTGCCCTGGGTCTGCACTTGTCCAGCTCTGTATCCCTCGTCACCAAGGTCTTGCCCCGCGGTCGGGGACGCAACTTTGCTTTTGCTTGTCTCGGGCTGAGTCAACCGCTCGGTTTCTCATTTGGCATTGTCATTGGCGGTATTCTGGTTGACACGATTGGATGGCGGTCGGCATGGTATCTCTATGGAGGCATCACTCTGCTACTTTCAGCTATAGGCTTTTGGTCCTTACCCAAGTCCGCGCCACTCGGGACTCTTCAGGATGTTGTGCATAACTTGAAAACAAAGGTTGACTGGATCGGTGCTTTGCTCGCCTCGGCCTTTATGGCCCTGATCTCGTACTTCCTCGCGTAAGTGATCTGAAGTCTCGTCTTGATTGCCGCTAACTATCTTCGCAGCATCATCAGCACGGACGTTTATCGCATTAGAGAGCCTGCCAGCATCGTTATACTCTGTCTTGGGGTTTTGGCTCTGCCTTTGTTCATCGGCTGGATGCATCGTCAGCACAAATCGGACCAACCGGCTCTCATCCCCAACTCGTTTTGGGAAAACTCTGCATTTGCTAGCATCTGCGCCGCCATGGCCTTGTCCTTTGGAGTTATGACCTCGCTAGAACTCTTTGGTAGTCTCTTGTAAGTTTGTTTCCACTGCAAAAATGGTGCTCGATGACTCACCCGAACCATAGCTTCCAAGAAATCCAGCATCTATCGGCCTTTCAAGCCGCGATCCGCATCCTCCCAAGTATGGTGGTTGGAGTGATTCTCAACTTCTCCACTGGCCTCTTTGTGCACAAGGTTCCGGCGCTCTGGCTCGTCGTCATAACCTCCCTCCTTTCTGCTGGCTCTCCCTTACTCATGGCAACCATCCAGCCGAGCTGGTCTTACTGGTTCAGCGCATTCTTTGCCCAACTATTGATGCCATTTTCCGTCGACGTGCTCTTTACCGTGGGTCTGATTATCGTTACCGATATATTCCCCGAGGATAAGCAAGCCGTCGCTGGTGCTGTGTTCAACACTGCGTCCCAGTTTGGAAACGCCTTTGGCTTGGCCGTCATGCAAGTCGTCTCTACGCTAGTGACCAAGGAAAATGATGGGATGAAACCTTCTGAGGTTCTCATGGAGGGATATCGGGCGAGTTTCTGGACCATGTTTGCCTTTATGATGGCATGTGTTGTCATTGCGGGAGCCGGACTGCGAAAGACAGGCAAGATCGGAGTGAAGCAGGATTAAAAGTTGATATGCAGTTTCGAGGAAAATTCTAGAAACCAGCAGCCGTGAGTCGATATAAAGACGCGCGGCACGAGGCTGAGGCCATGTGCCCGCAGAGTCCTCTACACTGTCATTGGCACTGTATTTCTATGACGCTGGGTCTTTGAGCGTTTAACACTGTGTGAAGGGACCGTAAGCCTTCGAGATGTTTGTGGATTCAGAACGCAACCGGCCATTTGGCCACCTTGTCGTGGTCAAGCTGGAAGCCTGCCGAGTCGTAGGTGAGTGAGCCATCAGGGGCCGTCTTGTGGTAGACGTGGAGATCGTGGTGGAATGTGGGGCCGAGGTTTACCAATGCTTCATGCTCGTGATCTTCTGGCATGGGCTTAGGGATATGAAAATGCTGCTTGGATTCATCCGTAACTTCATGGCCGCTAAGTCGCGGTCGCTTGACACGGCCTGGAGTAGGTCGGGGGCCCGGAGTTTGTCCCGATCATTGTATTTGAAATTCTACTGTCAAGCCGGAATGACGGGAAGTGCCCTATAAGGACAAAATAACGTATCTTTCAAAAGAAAAACAGTAAGTTCCACCATGTAGAGAACCTGATAGTGACTTTCCAATTTACTTCAACAAACTGACTAATATTCTGGCCATAGCTTCAGGCTGTGCCTACTCGTATGGCGCCCCCATAAGTCTCGAGACCGGCAGGATCTACCACCCTTTGCCACAGTTCCATCTGTAGCTCACCAAGGGATTTCTACTCAAGCGCATTCCTTGCCAACAACCATCACGTAAGAGGCTTGCCAAATGCTCGTTCAACTGTGACGTGACTCAAAACCCTCGTTTACTTTACTTGGTACGAGCCCAGAAGTCCATATTGCCGTCGAGCCCAGCCTGAGGTGACCATCCGTCAACTGGTTGGTCAGTCATATCCCGAGAACGAGAGAGTTCACCTGAAATTCCGGCCAGGGCACCGTCCTTAGCGCTACTGGTGGTCATCGATTCTTTCTCAGATCCACTTGGTGTCATGACTGAGATTTGCGGTGAATCTTCAGATTCTACCTGGCTCCGTTCCGCGGGATTGAGGGTGCTTCGGCGCTTGTTGAGGCTCTTCAGGCTCTGGAGTCCCGTGCTGAGGATCTTGCGTTTTGCTTGGAGGCGTTCTCTCTCGATGGAAGATTCTAGGGTCTCTCCTGCGAGGCCGGACACGTCTTCAGCACTCATTTCAAGAACATCGCTCGACCTGAACAGTGTTGAGAGCTTGCCAATGAGGCGGTCTTCAATCGCTAGGTTGCTCACGTCATCAATGAACCTGCTGACCGCAACCTGGAAGCGGCATAAAACTTTTAGTAATGCCCGAGTACCGTTTGCGAAAATCTCTCACCTTGTAGTAAGCCTCCATGTAGTCAACGGCTAATGCACTTCCGAAGCGCTCCATGTTCCTCTCGAATCCCTCTCCCACCAAGTCCATAAGCTCGACCGGATTTAGACTAATTTTGTTGTTTGGATTGTCGAAACGATGCGCTCCGAAGGTCTTGTGTAGCAACTTCTTCACATCACGTTTGTGCCGGGCCTGCTGGATCCGCTGAACGTTCTCGGTGAGCCGGGGATCGTACGTGATGGGATGTTGCGCTGTTGATGCAAGAAGTGCGTCGACTTCAGCGTCCAGCTCGATCTTCAAGCCCTCAATTCTCTGAAAAATGAATTTCAGAACCCCTGCAGCAACGTCGCTCGCAGCTACATGCTCGACTATCAATTGAATCGTCAGCTGCGTAGCTTCCAGGACATCCTCGGCAAGTTGTTTGGCGATTCTGCTCCAAGGCTCACATTGCTCGAAAAAGAGGTCATTGACAATGAGAGGGTTGAAGAGACCTGGGAGCTCGCGACCCTTAAAGAACTTGAGGCGATTCGCAACGTCCTCAACGTATTCAGACCGAGAGATTTGAGGCGAGTGGACCTCGCGGCTACCCTCATCGTCACTCTCCAGATCAGCAATGTACTGACCCTGGCCGCTCAGCCGCATCTCATCTGCGAATTCTCCGAGTCGATTCTGAACCACAGCTCTCAATCTTGTATGGAACTTGTAGACGTCCTTCCGATTGCCGAAGAATCGGTCGGTGAATGTTCCCTCAACAGACTGCGTCATCAGGGAGGTGTACTCCTCACTCACCCGCAAAAGGTAGGTGAATTGCTGTTTCGAGGTCCCTCGTACTGGACCTAATCGAGCCAGCCTGGTATCGCAGTCTTGGATGCCGTCTTCAACGTCCTGAACAAGGCTTGAGAGCTGGACAAGGATCTGATCTCTCAGAACGGCGCTGAGCCTGAGCCTCAAGGCTGCCACTCCACAGTGTTGGGAGTCGATGGAAGCCCACAAGCCCTGGGAGAAGAACTCGCCCTCAATTGCATCACGCTCAGCCGAGGCAACATGCCGTTCCTCGAACTTCCTGTTTTTCAAGGCGTGCCAGCCAAGACGAAGCTCCGCCTCCAGGTTCCGCGCTAGACGAACGAAGTAACTCTCCGATTCAGAGCCAACGTCCAAGGTGTCGGGCTTTGTGATGAGACCCATGGTGCGTAGCCCTTCTGGATCAGCACGTTTGGCCAACAAAGTAACTTCCTGCAGGACGTACTCGTACTTGGCCGACACAACAGTGAGGATGATGCTCCGCGGTCGCGCCATGTACCTCTCCACCATGCCGCGGACAATGTGTACATCGTCGTCAGACTGTTCCTTGTTGCCCCTCCTAAAGAGGCCTGGGAGATCCACCATGGTGAGGTGTGGCTGCCTCGGCCCGGTAAGCTCGATGCGGAGAGTGTCTTCATAGAACTCCCCTGCGCAGGTCGATTGGGCCATGACGTGCTTGGCTTCGTCCGTCACAGAGCCCAGGCCTTCCTTGTTAATGCTCGATTTTGGCTGCCAGTTTTCAAGGCGTTCCTTGTCTTCCCCATACCGACTTTCGCCTGGTGTGATGGAAACCTTGGTATTCACCTCAGAACTACGGCGGAGGACCAATTCAGTGGCGAAACGTGTGCAGAGACCATCCTTAGTGGGAAAAGGCATGCCGGATATGGCCTCGAGGACCGAACTTTTCCCAGCAGACTGGTCTCCGCAAACAATGATTTCGGGCAGGTCGACATAGTGGCTGACACCCTGCGAGCGGAGGCTGTCGATGATGTCGAGAAGGTCCCTGTGGTCTCCCACGGCGATGTCAGTGTCCTCCATGGTTGGCTTCATTACTCCTGTGGAGAGGTGACTTGAGAAAAGAAATGGTTCGCAGGACGACTGATGCCAAAGGAGATCAAACGCTTTAGAGCAGGAGAGGTTTGTGCTTTTTGAGATGCTGGGTCTTTGAGCATTTACCACTTTATGAAGGCACCGCATACCCTTTATATGTATGGGGATTAGAAGAGAAACCGCTTGGCGAAGGGGAGGGAGAGCCAGGGGGAATGATCAAGCCTCGATGGTTCTCTGTTGCGCCTGGGAGGCACCCGCCATGACGTTGTGGAAGGCCTCCCGCAGGACTAGGCCCCGAAACATTGCAGCATTTCTGCACCTCTGTCGGCCCAAGGTTCAGAAATTTCCTGAATAAAGTCTAGATCCAGCACGGCTTCGGCCACACTGTATTTTCTTCTTAACTGTCTATCTATCTACTTTCTGCTCAGCCGTCAGACTCTTCCCCCTATAGCCTACATATAAACTCTTTAAGTTCTCTATACTTCTACTCATACTACTTTCCTATAGATACCCTTAATCTCCTATTTCTTCCTTTATTTCTTAACTATCTTATAATTCTTTTAAGGAGATTCTTATTTTTAATAATAAAGATATATTCTTTATACTAAGATTACTTATTTTAGAAATTCCTTATAGATTACTAGAGCTTACTACGCTACTAGATACTTCTTATTTAAGTAAGTACCTTCTCTACCCTAAGTAAGTACCTACCCTCTACCTACTACCCTTAGCCCTCTACTCTATCCTCTCTATAATTTATAACTATAAATAGTTCTTTATAATTACTATATACACAGCTATTATAAACTATATAAGTAAGAAATAATTTATAATATTTACTATTAAATTACTACTATAAAACTACTAAATTAAGAGCTATAACTATTAAGTATTTATATTACTATTATTCTTATCTTCCTTCTAGCTAAATAGTTTTTAAAAAACTTATATATAAGTATATTAAATAATAATATAAATATAGTTAATAAGTAATACTAAAAACCTATCTTTAATTACTTTAAAAGCCTCTTTATTTAAACTAATATTATTATTAAAATTACCTATTATATAAATATATATCTATATTATCCTTTTAAGCTATTTCTTATACTTAGCTTAGCTCTAATTAGCTAATACTAAGTAATAAGCTACTAAGTACTTATAATCCCTAAGTATAAATATTAGATACTTTAGAGTAGCTATAACTTATAATATCTTTAACTATTCTAATATTTTTAATAACTTTATATTTATAGCTATATTAAATTTATTAAATTTTAATTCTACCTATATATTAATCTTAATACTTATTTTATTAAGCTTTTTTATAATATTTATATAGTCTATATTAATACTTATAAGCTCTTTTTTAATAATAGTAAGCTTCTTATTAATATTAGTAAGTTCTTTCTAAATACTAATATTAGCTAAATAGAATAAATTAAGCTTAAATATAAATAAATTAAAGTATATTTTAATTTTTATCTTACTTAAAGTATATTATTAGGAAGTAAGATTTAAGACTATTTACTTAGCCTACTCTATTATAATATCTTAATTATCCCTTAGCTTCTACTTAAAAGCCTAAATATTCCTCTTTAAAGTATAAATATCTACTTAAAGTATTTCTTCTTATACTTTTAGGCTTTTATTTAAATAATTTCTTTTAATAGAGAATATAGCCTTTATATTAGCCTAAAGTATTTTTATTATTTTCTTAGCTAAATCTAAACTAGCTTTATACTTCCTAAGGTTTTTTATATTTATAAATAAATTACTTAGAGAAATATATATAATTAAAGCTTAAAGTATATCTTTAATAAATAAATAAACTATATTCTTATTTACTACTAGAGATATAGTTACTAGTAGTTATATAATAGGTTTATTAAGTTAAATTTCTACTATTAGTAATAAAATTAATAAGACTTAAAATAAACTAAGACTTATTATTATATTAGACTTCCTAATAAGATTTAAATAAGTTACTTAATAGTTAAAATTTATAAAGCTAGTAGATAATATAAATAATTTTTCCCTTATAAATTATAAAACTATATTTATAACCTTTATATTAGCTAAGAGTAAAAAAATAATATATATAGTTATATACTTCTAACCTATTTTTATTTAATTATATATATTAATATAAAAGGGCTCCTAGTATAAATTTATTTATATTTATTTAAAGCTTATATTATAATAGTAATAAATATAATATTATAAGCTTATAAAGACTTACTATAAATCTATATTTAGCTAAACTAAAAGTTATATTTATTATATAAAGAGTTTAAAGTTTTTATTCTTTAGAATATTATTTCTTATAAACTTTTAGCTTATAAAAGGTTAATAATTAAATATCTTTTTATTTATATTTTAGATAATAATAATAATATATATAGTATTAAAGTAGAAAATATTTTTCTAATATTAAAATAAAGTAAATTTATAAAAAATATTAAATAATATATATATAAGTATACTAGTATTTTATTCTAATAGGTTTATTATTTACTCTATTAAACTAATAAGTAAGGTCTTTATAATATTAACTAGTTAGCTTTTTATATTAAAGAAGGCTCTAAACTAAAAAAGATAGTAAAGTAACTCTTTTACCTTACTATAATTATTAACTAATAGCTTAAGTAGCTTACTATCTATTATATTTATAATTATATATATTATAGTAATTATTATCTAATTAGCTATAATAGTAGTCTAAATCTTCTTTATATAATAAAAGCTATATAAGTATTATAGGCTATAAAGGAAGAGGCTCTTTATAATTAATTATTTATAATAAGTTATTATTATAGTAGCTTAATATTTCTAATATTTTCTCTATATAAGAAGGATATTATTACTATTATCTATAATAATTATATTTATTAGCTACTTTTATAGCTTATTTAGCTTTATTATTATAGGATTATATAAATATTTTACTAATATCTTTATAAAAGTAATATCTTTAGATAAGTAGAGACTTATAAGGTTAACTATTTTATTACTATTATTTAAGCTTTTATTATAGTTAGATAGAAGCTTAAGGAGTAAGATATCTACCTAAGCTAGTAAGAAAAATCTTATATTTTTCTTATATATAAGGAAGTCTAAATTAAAAAGATAGCTATAATTAGTAAGAAGTTTAATATTTATTAGTTATATCTTAGAGGCCTTAAAGACTTTAAGAATATTCTAAAAGTTAATACTACCCTAAAAGCTTTACTCTATACTTAGAGAGTTAGGATTCTAATTTATTATCTAGTAGATTCCTAGGTAACTAATCTAGTTTTTAAACTTATTATTAGAATATATAATAATTAGAATTACTATTATATTTAGACTTATTAGCTTCTTTCTCTTAGTTATAAAGGGACCTATTATACTTTTAGGGCTTAATAAGCTAAAGGCCTTTAAGGCTCCTTTCTTCTTTTTAGTCTTCTTTTTTACTTATATAAATATTTAGATAGTATTAATAGTAATCTTCTAATTATTATAATTACCTATTTATTTCTTAAAATCTATAAATATTACTTCTATCTACTTTATAACCTTATAGTAAAATATTATAATTTTATTATAAAAAAGTAGTTATTTTATAATAATATCTCCTTTAATATAGCCCTTTAGGTTATTTAGGAAATAGTTATATATAAAGAAGTATATCTTATATAATACCTTATTTTATATTTTATAGTCTTAAATAACCTAGCTTATATAATAAATTAATATAAAAAACTAGTTATAATACTTATATATCTAAATAAGATATATATATTTTTTTTAAGTATATAATAGTTATTAGGGCTATAGGCTAAATATATATAAGACTTAGCTAATAGGTCTATATACTAGGCTTATCTTATTAGCCTAAATAGCTACTATATCTTTTATAATAATAAATTATAACTTTACTACTCCTTTTATATTATTCCTTAAGTAATTATAGCTTTAAATTAATAATTTTTTAAAGATAATTTAAGCCTTCTTTACTAATAGGTCTTAAGGACTATTATAATTTAAAGTTATCTAACCTTATAACTTAAGAAAGCTATAAAAATAATATCTAACCTAACTAATTATAATAACTTATAAGACTATTATTCCTCCTAAGGGAACCTAACTACTAACTAACTCTTAACCCCTAAATATTCTAAGTAAGTAGATAGGTACTCCTATTATAATAATTATAAAAGGAAGTAGTAATAATAGCTATATATTTAACTTTAATAAAGAAGAAGATTTTAATATTTTAGTAAGTAGCCTATAGAGTATTTTAATAAACTACTTATATCTATAAGTCTAATTTAATCTTAATAAATAGGATATAATTATATTTAACCCTAAAAAAGTTCCTTAAACTTACCTAAATTATATATTAATTAGTACTAACTAATTATTCTTAGTTCTAATAATAAGTATAACTAGTAATACCCTTAATTATAAAGATAATATAAAAGGTAAGATTAAGAAGAGGAACTTCCTTATTAAAAAAGTTATATTACTAAGTTTATAATAGTATACTATAATTCTTAAAATAATATAATATTTCCTAAATAATTAGTAGATTTAAGATAACCTAAATATTAAGTTAAATAATTTTAATATAATTTATTTTAAATATATACCTTAATACTTATTTATTAAAAAGGATTAAAAGAAGTTTAAGATAAGTAAATTAATCTTATAATTTATTTAAAAGAACCTTATTAAAGGTAATAAGAAGCTTATATATAATAAGTTTTATATATTTAAACTCCTTTATTATATTTAATATCTCTAATTATAAAACTTTATAGAAATTTTCTAATAAATTAATACTAACCTTTCCTATATATAAGACTATACTAACCTCTTTATCTAAATAATAAATAGTCTTAGTATCTACTTATAATAAGTAATAAAAAATATATAAATTATTATAACTAATAAAAATATATAAACTATTAATACTTATTTATATAATTAATATAAATCTACTATTTAAAACTATAATATTCTAGCTATAAACCTTACTAATAAAACTAAAAATTATAAAGTTATTAAAAAGAATATAATAGCTCTTTCTTATTAATATAAAGAATATTATAATATTATCTCTAAACTTTAAAAATAAATTAATATTATTACTTTATCTAATTCTAATATAAATTAGTTAACTAAAATTAAGTAGCTTAAATATTAAATTACTAAGCTCTAAATATAAGTTAATAACCCTACTAATAACCCTACTAACTTTATTATTCCTTATAACTAATACTCTACTAAAATAGATTTACTATTTACTTAATATAATAATAAGACTAAAAATATACTAAACTTTAAAGTATAAAAGTATTAACTTATAAATAAGATAATAATTAATAAAAACTATTATTTAATTAAGTCTAATAAGGTTATTATAATTAAGAATTAGATAAGAAATTATATTACTAAAATTATTAGACCTTTTTTTAACTCTAAATATTCTAACTATATCTCTACTATTAAAGCTTTTTTTAACTAACTTAAGGATAAATTTAATAACCCTAATAAGAAATTATAAGCTAAAGTTAATTTTATTAATTTAATTATAAAGAAAACTAATAAGTTTACTATCTTCTATAATAAATTTATTTACCTAGCTAATACTTAATATCTACCTAAGAATAAGTAGAAGCTTAAAATATATAATAAACTTACCTTAGTCCCCTACCTTTATAATCTTCTCTTATCCTAAGTATATAATAATAAAGTTATCTTTAAATAATATTATACCTAAGCTTACTAACTTAATTAGGATTAAATACTTACTAAGTAACTATATAAGACTTATAATAAGTCTATTAGTAATAATAACCCTAATAATAATAAATAAAATAATAAATAAAACTCTAACTATAATAACTCTAGTAATAGAGGTAAAAATAATAACTCTAATAATAATAATTATATTAGTAATAATAAAAAATAAAATACTAATAATAATAATAATACTAATAAAAATAGAACTAATACTAATAACTCCTTTACTATTTACTAATATATAAAAGAGAATAAGATAACTAAAAAGAAGCTAATTAAGCTCTCTAATAAGTATACTTATTTTTATTACTAAAAGCCTAAATATATTAATACTAATTATCTTAAGAACCTAAACTAATAAATTAATCCTACTACTTATAAATATAATTATAAGGCTATAAGATATACCTATATTACTATAATTAAAGAGACTTTTAATAATAAGCTTTAATTTAATACTAATAAGTTAAATATTAAACTTAAAAATTTAGAAAACTAATTACTCTAAGGTAAATTAACTTCCTTTTAAGGAATATATATATATTTTAAATAAGATCTATATTAATAGAGAGAAATTAGATTTATCTATAAATATTCCTTATAACTTTCTTACTTATATAGTTAGTAAAAAAGTATAAATAATACCTTATATAATAACTATTAATAAAAATAATATAAATATAAAAAGACTTATAAATATAAGAGTAAATAAAATAATTTTTATTAGTATAAACTTTACTATAAAGTTAATTTAAACCCTTAGTACTAAGTATATTATAGGATTTTAATTTTACCTAATTAATAACTTTAAGGAGTAAATATCTTAAAAAATTAATATTATTTTAATTATTAACTTAGTTATTAATAGTTATTACTATTTATAACTACTTATAATAATAATAAATATATAATATAAAATAATTATTAGATAATAATAAATATATAATTATAATATTATTTTAAATATTTATAAAAAGGAATTAATTTTTAGAGATAAAGTATTAGCCTTAATACTTCTACCTTTATTATAAAAAGAATTACTATATATAATAATTATAGCTATATATAAAAAGGTATAAGAGCTAAAATTACTACTAATAAATAGGGTACCTTATACTATTAAGCTATTAATACCTAATAGATAACTACCTAAGGCCCTAATTAATAAGAACTTATAAAAGATAAAAAATACCTTAAATAACTATCCTCTTTATTTTCCCTAAATAGGTATATTTACCCTATCTCCTAAAGAGTAATAGGCTTATTAATAATAATAATATAAATAATAAGATAATTATAACTAACTTAATAGCTATAATATTAATAAGATTTATACTTTATATAAGGAAGGTATTAGCTAAATTAAGTACTATAAGGTGGAAATTAATAAAGTCTAAATAAAAACCCTTTTTATTCTAATTAACTAAAATAACTTAACTCCTTTTATTACCTCTTTATATAAGATTAATTAATATATTTATAATAAGTAAGAAGGTTTAACTAAGAATATACTATATAATAATAAAGAATTTTATTAAAAGGCCCTAAAGAAGATACCTTTATAATATTACTATTTATTATAAATATTTAGTAAGGTTAATTCTAATAAACTAGCCCTATACTATATATATAACCTAAAAATTTAATTACTATCTAATATAAACCTTATCTTTATAATTAGGTATAAGCCCCTCTATAAAATATTACTTAAAAAGACTAAGATTATTAAAATATATATTATTAAAAACTTATAAAAAAGATTTATTAAACTTATAATTATACCTTAAATATCCCCTATTCTTATAATTATAAAGCTTAGGAATAACCTATATTTCTATATTAATTTCTAAAAACTTAATAATATTACTAAAAAAAATTATAATTTAATTCTACTAATTAAGGAAATACTTAATTAGTTAAGCTAAGCTAACATTTTTATTAAGATTAATATTTAATAAGCTTTCTATAAAATTTATCTTAATAAAGAAACTAACTATATAATAACTTTCTATATAAAATAGGGATTTTTTAAATATAAGGTAATATTATTTAACCTTTTAAATAAACTATCTACTTTTTAATAATATATTAATAATATCTTATAAAAATACTTAAATAAGTTTTATTATATATATATTAATAATATTATTATCTACTCTAAGATAGAAAATAAATATATCTAATATATTACTATAATATTATAGTACCTTTATAAGGCTAGGTTATAAGTTAATTTAAAGAAGTATAAGTTTTATATATAAAATATAAAATTCTTAGGCTATATTATTAGTATTAATAGAATTATTATTAACCTTAAGAAGATTACTACTATCTAAAACTAATAAATATTTATAACTTTAAAGAGTATCTACTTTTTTTTTAGTTTTTATAACTTTTACTAAAAGTTTATCCTTATATATAATAGAATTATTAAGCTCCTAACTATACTTATATATAAAAATAAAGCTTTCTATTAAACCTTTAAATACTAAACTATTTTTAATATTATAAAGGAGTATTTAATTAATACCCTAATATTAGTATATTTTATACTTAGCTATCTTATATATTTAGAAATAAATATATCTAATAATATTATAGCTAATATCCTTACTTAATAATAAGATAATAGTAACTAGTACTTTATTAGATACTTTTTTAAAATTATATTTAATATATAAATAAATTATTTAATTTATAATAAGGAACTCTTAACTATAATATACTTCTTAAAGTTTTAAGAGCCTAAATTAGCTAACCTTAAATTAATTTCTTTTAAAATTATTACTAATTATTATATTTTAAAATTTTATAATATAAAATAACTACTTAATATATAATAAGCTAAATAGATAGGCCTATTAGCCTAATTTAATTTTATATTATCTTATTACCCTAATATATAAAATATATTAGCTAATATATTATCCTAATACTTTAAGGACTTAAAAACCTAAAAGGAATAGCTTAATACTTATTATATTATATAAGTTTTTTATAAGATAAATAAGAATATTAAATTAGATATATATAATATATTTAGTTTCTAAATTAATAATATATTAAATTATATTATATTAAATATTATTAATATATTCCTAATTTTAAAGCTACTACTAATAGATATAAAAAACTTTATTAATATAATAACTCTAAATAAACCTAAGTAATAAGCTATAATAATACTACTAATCTCTCTAGAGTAGTCTAGACCTAAGTTACTAAATAAGCTACTATATATTAACTAAGATTATCTAAATTTTAAGTATTATTATAATATAACTTAAAGAAGTATTAAGAACTAGTAGTTTACTAATAATATATATATCTATTATTATAGAAAACTAGTAGTCCTAAACTATACTAAATTATATACTAAGATTATTAAGGAGGCCTACTTATACCTTCTAATTATATACTTAAGTTATAATAAAATTATCTAAATCTTATAATAAGAATATTATTAGTTAAGCTTAAGAGGTAATATTACTAAATTTATTACTAACTACCTATATTACTCTTTAAAATATTCCTATAATAAAATACTAAGTCTCCTTTAACCTCTACTTATACCTCTCTAATTATAATAATATCTTATAATTAATTTTAAAAATATATTAAAGAATAAGATAATAGGATATAATAACCTATTAATAATAATAAACTACTTATTTAAAACTATATAATATATTCTTTATAAGGATACCTATATTATTATATAGATAGCTTACCTTTATTATAAAGAACTTTTCTAAGTATTTAGCCTTCTTAAATTAATTATCTTTAATTATAATTTATAATTTATTTCCTCCTTTATAGATAAGCTATATTATATTATAGGTATATAATAAGAACTTTCTATTATAAGCTATTCTTAATCCTAAGGCTAAACTAAGAACCTTTACTAATAAATTAACTAATACTTATATATATTTATAAACTATTACTAGAATAATTAGGTAGATATTATTCTAGCCTTAAACTTTACTTAGGCCTACTTATTATATAACTCCCTTAATAAATTCTTATTCTTTAAAATTTATATAGGCTTTATACTTAACCTACTATTTAACTAAGAATATTAAACCTAATAAGAAAATATTAATTCCCCCTAAGAATAACTATTATAATATAAGGCTTAATATATAGCTTATATACTATAAGGTTATATTAATATAACTTAAATAATAATATAATAAACTTAGAAGTATATAACTAAGTAGATAAATTAATATTATTATAAGTCTAATTTTAGTATAAATAATTATATTTTTATTATTAAGAAGACCTAAACTACTAATTACCTATATAATAAACTTAAAAACCTCCTTACTTAATAGTTCTACTATATTATAAATAATAGTCCTTACTATTTCTTTAAACTTAAAATTCTTCTAAGTTAATATAACTATAAAATATTTATATCTAATTAATTATAACTTAATCTAAAGAACCCTCTCCTTAAATAGAATTCTTTATAATCTAAGGGTAAGATTATTAATAATAAGGAGGAGTAAGAAGTAGAGAAGATTTTAATATTAAAAGTATTATAAGATATCCTACTATACTAAGTATATTAAAAGGGTTAGAACCTAAACCCTAAGTAATATTTAACTAATAACTTTAAGTATTTATTAATTATATTATAAGAATATTATACTACCTACTTTAAGAATATTAAATCTCTATATTAGCTATAAAATTAGTTAGATATATAATTATATAAGATTAAAGTTTCTAATTATAAAGATAATAATAAACTAGTTTAGTAGAGCTAATAATATACCTATATTAGGTATAAATATAGTATTAATATATATATAATAGAGGTATTTATATATAATAAGGCTATTATATTATAATTAGTAATTAGGGAGAAAGTAGATAATATTATTAATTATAATATACTTTATAAATATAATAATAATAATATTAATAATAAAAATATACCTAAAAGTAAAATTATAATAAGATAGTAGTAGAATATTAATTACCCTAATAAATAGGAAGAATATAATAATTAATTAAAGTACTTATATAGGGTACTAATTATATAAATTATTAAGTAATATAGAAACTATTATAATCTAAGGTTTTAGGGCCCTTAGTATAATAATAAGTCTTAAAGGTTATTCTTATAAGAGCTTAGAAAGTATTATTTAAGATAATTATTAAAAAGATTATAGGTTTAACCCTAATTAGTAGTATAACTTAACTTCCTTTTTAAAGAGAGGGAATTATTAGGGTTATAAACTAAATATATATAGAACTTAGCTAATAAGTTTATATATTAAGCTTATCTTATTAGCCTAAATAACTATTATATTTTCTATAATAGTAAATTATAGCTTTACTATTTCTTTTATACTATTCTTTAGGTAACTATAGCTTTAAATTAATAATTCTTTAAAGATAATTTAAGCCTTCTTTATTAATAAGTCTTAAAAACTATTATAATAGTAACTATCTAATATATAATAGTTAGTTTAAAATAAGAATTAACTTTTTATAAGAACTTAAGCTTTATATTAATATTATAAGTACTACTTATAATTTAAGGTTCTAATATAATAATTTATATATTAGTTATAAGGTAATATTTAATTATAGTAAGATTTATAGCTATTAGAGTTTATATTTTAGATAAGGCTTAAATATTTTATAAATTAGAATATTATTTATAAGTTCTTATATTATATATTAAAGTAAAAAGGAGTTAATATATATATATATATATTTCTTAGGTTATATATACCTTTAGTATAAATATATATAAATTATTTATAAGTTAAGTTATAATTTAGCTTAATAAATAAATTAACTAAACTAAATTAATTAAGATTAATAATAACTTAGTAATAACTTATATATTTAAATAAAATAATAATTTACTTATACTATTTATATTTTATAATAATATAAAATAAATTTAAAATAATTAATAAATAAATTACTAACTTTTATACTAATAAGATTAATATAAAAATATATTAATATTTAATTAATTTTATTTAAATATAAGTATATTATTAAAGAACTATAATATAAAAAATATTATATTATTAATAAAATTAAAAATATATAATTATATTATTAGTAAAATTAAAAATATACTATTTTATTATATTATTAATAAGATTATAAATATATTTTATTATATTACTAATAAGATTAAAAATATATTATTTTATTATATTATTAGTAAAATTAAAAATATATTATTTTATTATACTACTAATAAAATTATAAATATATTTTATTATATTATTAATATAATTAAAAATATATAATTATATTATTAATAAGATTATAAATATATTCTATTATATTATTAGTAAAATTAAGAATATATTATTATATTATTAATAAAATTAAAAATATATTTTATTATATTATTAATAAAATTAAAAAACTATATAATTATAATTAAAAAAATAAATAAATTTAAACTAATAATTATAAGTTTTTAATTAAATCTCCTATATTATTAATATAAGATTAAAAATACTTATAAATAACTATATTATAAATATATTAATAATAATATATTTTTTTAACTTTAATTAATTAAATATTTATTTTATTATATTTATTAATTTTAAAACTTAATATTTATCTTATATTTTAAAATTATATAATTTAAAATAAATATATTATTTTAAATAATCTAAAAATATATATATTAAATTATAATATATAATATAAATTAGATCTTCTTTTATTAAATATTTATTTAAAAAATATAATTAATATAATATTATATATAAAAAAAATATATAATTTTAAGATTATTAGCCTTTTACTTTAATATAATATTAAATTAATAATTTATTTATAAATATTATATTTAAAATAAAAATTAATTAATATATATAATATTAGTAATTAGTTTTAAAATCTAATATAATAAATATTTTTAAATTTAAATTTTATAAAATATTTTAAAAAAATTTAATTTACTTAAAAAAATATATTATTTATTAAATAATAATATAATACTAATAAATTAAATTAAATATATATAATTATTATATAATATAAGAAGCTTATTTTTTTTTATAATAATTACTTATAAAATTTTTTATAATTTTATTATTTATTAATTTTATATAAAATAAGTTTTTAATATATATTTCTTTTATTTAAATTTTAAAATTAAATATAAATATTATTTATATATAAAGAATCTAATTTAGGTTTTTTATTTATTAATTTAAAATTAAAATAATATAAATATTATATAAATTAAATAATCTTATATAAAAAAAAAAAAATTAAATTATAATTATTATTTATAAATTTAAAATATTTTTAATTATAATATATATTTTATTATTAAATATAAAAATATATATATTTTAAAAAAAATTTATTACTTTTAAATAAGTAAAAATTAATTATTTTTATTAAAAAAATTATATATTATATTTAATTTTATTTATTTTAAATATATATTAATATAAATTATATAAATAAAAATAAATTATTTTTTATTAGAAATTTAAATTTTAAAAATAATAAGTTTTATTAATTTATAAATAAATATAAAATTTATATAATAAATATAAAAAGTATTTAAACTAAGAATAATAAATAAATATAAATTATTTATCTTTATTATTTAAAATTTTTATTAAAAATTATAAATATTTAACTTTTATAATAAATTTTTAATATTAATAATTTATAATAGCTTTAAATATACCTTATTATCTTAGTTAATTTATATTATTTTAAAAAATTATATTAATAATTAGATTTATTTATAATTAATTAAAACTAATATTATATATTAAGTATAAAAAAAAAGACTTATATTTATAATTATAAATAATATTTAAATAAAAATAATAAAAATTAAAATTTTTAATTATTATAAAAAAAATATAAATAGTAAATAATTAGTTTAAACTTAATTCTTTTAATAAATAAATAATACTCTTATTATTTATTAACTTTTTATAAATTTAACTTATTATAATAAATAATAAATACTTATAAATTTTATAAAAAAAAGTATTATAAAATTTATTAAAATATCTTATTTAAATAATTTATTTAATATAAGCTTTTATAATTATAAACTTATAATTTTTAAAATAAAATATATATAAATATATAAAATATAACTTATAAAAATAATAATTCTAATATATTATATAAATATAATTAAAACTTTATAAATCTTTATAATAATAATTATAAAAAAATATAAATAATAAGATTTTTAACTTATAAACTTAAAAATAATATAATATTAGGTTTATTATTATAATTAAATATTATTATTTATTAAATTAATCTTATATTAGCTAGCTTTTATTATTAATTTTTAAGTAATTAATTATAATTTTAATTAATTTTTATTTTTTAAAATTTAAATTCTTTTTTTTTATAAAATAATTTAAACTTTTAAATTTTAATTTAAAATAAAAATATTTATTAAATAAATTTTTAAAATATATTTTTTATTATAAATTATATATATAATTTTATTTTTTTAATATATTTTATTTATAATTAATTTTAATAATAAATTAAACTTTATTAAAAGAAATTTTATAAAATAAATTATATATAAAATAAAATTTAATAAAATTTAGTTTTCTTATAATATTCTAATTATTATAAAAAATATTATTATAATTTTAAAAATATTAATTATTTATTTATAAATATACTTTAAAATATATATTTTAATAAAAATAATATTAATTTAATTTTATTTAATTTTTATATTATTATTTAAATAAAATTTTAATTATAAATTTATTTTAATTTTAAAAAATAATAAAATTTTTAATAATATATTAAATATACTAAGTATAACTTTTATTAATATTATTAAAAAAATTTTATATTTATATTAATATTAAGAAAAATTTTATTTTATTTAAAAAATTAATATATTAAGTTTATTTATATTTTTTAAAAAAGTTATAATAAATTTTAATATTTTTTTTTTTAATTATTATTATAAATTATTTTATATTAGCTTTTAAAATATTTTATAATTTAAAATATTTAATATTTTTATTATAAAAAAAAATTTTAAAAAAATATTATAATTTAAAAAGTTATTTTATAATATTTTTTAATATTTTAAAATTAAAATTAAAAACTTCTTTAAATTTATATTTAATTTTAATAAAATTTAAATAAAAATTAATTATTTTAATATTTTTTTTATTATAAAGTATTAATTTTAAATTATTATTAATATTTATTTTTATATTTAATATAATTTTTTATTATTTAAAATTTTATATAAAAATAATTAAATTATTTAATTATAATTTTAAAATATTTATAATTATAATTTTATTTAATTAACTTTTTATAATTAATTTTATAAAGCTATTTATATAATTATTATTTTTTTAAAAATTTATAAAAATAAATATTTATTAGTTATAAGAAATTTTTAATTATTTTTTTTATAAAAATTTATTTTTATATAAATTATTAAAAATAATAAAATAATTATATATTATTTTTTATTTTTATTTAATTATATATTTTATATTTAAATA
>JAMFTM010000157.1:0-110236 GCA_023522825.1 Diaporthe ampelina
AGGCTTTCTTAATAACCTTAGCCTCCTAAATAAACTCTTTAATATTAATCTACTTATATAAGTAATCCTTATAAATCTTAATATTATTAATATTAAAAACTAATTTAAAACTAATTAGTAACTAATCTTAATATTTTATAAAAGGGTACTTATACCTTTCTAAATATTAGTTACCCCCTTATAATAATAAGTTATAATAGCTTTATAAAATTCTAAAACTAATTAGGAACTAATCTAAAATAAGATAAAATATACTTACTAATAGTATTAAATTTCTTAATCTTAGAATATTTTCTACCCTTATCTACTTAGATAATATTCTTCTCCTACTTAACCTTATAATTATTAAGAATATACTTATAAAGGGAGGTAAATATTATTAAATCCTAAAACTAATTAAGAATTAGTCTAAAAGTAATAATAAGATATTATTATACCTTTATAAGATAAAGCTCCTTCTTAGTCTTATTATAGTAATAATAAAAAATCTCTCTATAATATTTATTAATTATATATTTCTTATTAATAAAATAAGTCTTAGTATTTTTAATAATTTAATATAAAACTAATTAAGAATTAGTTTTTTACTAATATAAGACTTACTTATAATTTAAGTATTACTAAGCTTAAATAGGGTAATATTTAAAAGATACTTCTTAAGATTATAATATACTTTATAGTTTTTTTATAAATCCTTATTAGTAAAATATTTTAAATAGACCCTAAATTAATTTAAAACTATTTATATTTTATTTTAAAAATATCTATATATTATACTTAGGAGTTATAATAACTACTTTTATAAGAATAAATAAAAAAAGAGTAAAAAATAGTTATTAAAATTAAAAGGAATTAGTTTAGGTTAAATAAAAAAGTTTATATATATAATAAGAAAAAAAAAAAACTTATATAAATTAATACTTACTACTATAACTCTATCTCTAATTTACTTATAATAGTTTTATCTTTATTATTAACTTTAGGCTAGCTTAGAACTAGTTTTATATTTATCTATTTAGTTATATTATACTAATTTTAGACTAGTTTAGATTCTAAAGTCCTTACCTGGTATCTATAATATACTTTTTTATACCCCTACTAGTGCCTTGGCGCCTTAGCGTCAGGTGGGTTTTACCAAGAGGTCAGCCGAGCTGGTAACCCCTGGGCTGGCAGGCAGTCAAGAGGGAACCAAACAGAGGGCAGCTTGGGCAGGTGAGAGGACGAGATTGGCGGACCCGTTTACTTGAGACAGCGAGTCGCACAAAGCGAGATGAGGCAATCCCTGCAGTGCGAAGATCTTGTGAAACAGAGACAGAATTGGGCCTAGCCGCGGAGGTGGGACCCGACGGGCATCTCAGGGGTGTGCAGCGAGTGTGGGCGGGTGTTATTTCCAACGGGCGGGCGCTGGGGCAGAGCTGTTTGGCCCTGTTGGCCCAGCTGGCCTTGATATTAACCTTAAGAATCTTTCTTAGCAAGCCGTGCCAATCTCACATTCGGCCCTCCTTTCTTGTGCCTCTGACGGGGTTGGTTGGTGCTGAGTCTGGTCCCTGCATGGGTGCCACCTGGGACAGGGGGGTATTTTAGGCCGATCGTCAGGAACTAGCTGCATGTGCAATTCAGAGAGGGAAAGGGCAGGTGCCAGAGGGTAATCAAGCAATAATATACAGTTGAGGGCAAGTGCGCTGCCAAGGCCGGCCTTCAATCCCCACCAGGTCGGGAGGCCCTTTCCTCTGTTCGGTGTAGGCGCTGAGCGGGCCGCATCGTGAGATAAGAGTCGGGTCGAATCATTTATGAACCTGGCCCGCCCGTCTCGCCCATCGAGCCCGCCTTCCCTCCTACGTCCCAAGGCCTGTCAGCCAGTCATTCACTCTCTCGGTCTGTCTGCTCACCTTCAGTCGCTCCTTCATTGCCACTGTTTGCTTCGTATTGCATTGCACTGCATCGCTCTTGCTGCTTGTGTACAAAGTCCCTCATTCCTTGCCGTATTTCAACCACATTCCAGACCTCGACCTCGACAGCTCTCTTGGCTATTTTCGACCACCCCTGCGACTGTCTATCTGACACAACCTCGCAAGCGCCCATATTTGGAAACCTTCGACTTCTTTCCAGCTTGTGTCCAGAGCATTTTTGTTGATCACTTCATCACTTGACGACTCCATTCTCAGGCCGTCATAATGTTTGTAAGTTGTTGCGACGAGCCCAAAGCGGCCGTTGAGAAATTCCCTTTGACTTGGAGGCCCGATCAGCACCGCCGTTGATCCCTGATCTGCATTGGTTCCAACGGCTGTCAAACCTTATGCCCTACCCATCAGTACAACCCTCATGTGTCTTACCAAATCGACGCCACGCCCACCAAGCCGCCCACCTCACTGCAGAATGCTAATTAAGCTTCACAGGTCCAACGAACCGTCCTTGGCCTCGTGAGCGCCGCCTCCTTGGCTGCAGCCGTGCCTGCCATCGACGTCCAGGGTTCATTCTTCGTCAACAACGCCACTGGCGCCAGGTACCAGATCGTCGGTGTCGCCTACCAGCCCGGTGGCTCTGCCGGATACAACCCCGGCTCCGGCGTCGACCCTCTTAGTAACAAGGACGAGTGCCTTCGTGATGCTGCTCTCATGCAGATCCTGGGCGTCAACGCCATTCGTGTGTATAACATTGACCCCGATGTGAACCACGACGAGTGTGTCTCCATCTTCAATGCGGTATGTCCTGACACCGACCCGACTGGCAAGACTGCGAATGCTAACTCTATGTGGTCATCTAGGCCGGCATGTATATGTTCCTGGACGTCAACTCTCCTCTTCCTGGAGAGAGTATTAGCTCTGCTGCGCCCTGGGAGTCTTACTACGCCGCCTACCTGAACAGGACTTTCGCCGTCGTCGAGGCCTTCAAGGACTACCCCAACACCGCCGCCTTCTTCAGCGGAAACGAGGTCATCTTCGACGAGGACAACGGAGCTACCGTCCCTCCCTACATCCGTGCCGTCACCCGTGACCTCAAGAACTACATCGCCAAGAACGCCGACCGTGCTATCCCCGTCGGTTACAGCGCTGCCGATGTCAGGTCCATCCTCTTCGACTCGTGGCAGTACCTCCAGTGTGAGGACGAGGAGGACGAGCAGAGCCGTGTCGACCTCTTCGCGCTCAACAGCTACTCGTGGTGCGGCAACAGCACTTTCACCGAGTCCGGTTACGACAAGCTTGTCTCTGGTTTCGAGGGCAGCTCTGTCCCCATCTTCTTCTCCGAGTTCGGCTGCAACACGCCTAGTCCCCGTGTCTTCACCGAGGTCCCAGAGATCTACAGCGACGAGATGCAGAACGTCTTCAGCGGTGGCATCGTCTACGAGTACGCCCAGGAGGACAACAACTACGGTCTGGTCAACATCAGCTCCGATGGCTCTGCTCAGGTCATGTCCGACTACTACGCCCTGAAGGAGCAGTACGCTGGCCTGAACTTCACCACCATCCAGGGAATTGCCCCCTCCACGAAGAGCAGCCCTGCGCCTAAGTGCAGCGAGAAGCTGATCACCACCAAGGGATTCACCACCAACTTCACCATCCCTGCCCTCCCGCCCAACGCCTCGGCCCTCATCGAGAACGGTATCAGCCCCAAGCCGGTCGGAAAGATCGTCAAGATCGATGACTACTCGGTTACCGTTACCGTCAAGGACAACGACGGAAACGAGATCTCTGACCTCGCCGTCGTCCCGCTCGGTGAGAACGAGATCAACTCGCCTGGCGCTAACAAGGGTGTCGCCACTGGCTCCGGAAGCTCTTCCACTGGCACCAGCTCGGGCTCGAGCTCTTCTTCTACCTCGTCCTCTGAGAACGCGGCCGCCGGCCTCTCCGCTCAGGGCGGATGGACGGCGCTGACCGTGGTCTCTGCCGTGACAGCCAGCTTCCTGATTGGGTTCATGGCCTAAGCTGACCTACTATAATCCAAGACGAAGCTGCACGGACCACAGAGGGAGTGAATATAGTGACTAGAGCTCGTCACGGGAAGGAAGGGAATTCGCTAGAGCGGGGGTTGACGATTATGATACCAATTATGCTTGTATTTTCGCTTCTCTTCAAAAGATAGGGTCTAGGAGTAAGAAAACAGTTTTTCGTAGTCACGAGCTCTACTCGGATGTCCGCTACGTGGCCACGGGATTTTCCCCCACCTTCCAGGACAACCTCCTGTATTTGTGATTATCGTGGGGTCTTACGAAAATCAACAGCAGCTTGTGACTTGTAAACTGGGGAAATGCCGTGCGGGGGAACGGGATTCAGGCACAATTCACGCTTATTTCAAGGTCTCCTCAATGTTGAAGGGAAAAAAAAGGCAGAAGTGTATTGGTGGTATCTCAGCTCAACTGCAAACATCAACAACAATATCTCTCTTCCTCCCGGAGGAAGGAGGCCAGCACGGACATGGCATGCGCGCGCACTCACGTCCGTCCCGCCGCATTCGATCGATCCTCCTCCTCTTACTGTCTTCCGACTCGAAAATCAAGATCCAACTGACTTGAGTCTCTCTTCTCGTTTCAAACTCCGAATAGAAAACAAAAAAGGCCCTGGGCTTTTTTTTATTTCATTCTCTTTCTTCTCATATTTTTTCTTTGCTTCTTGTGCCTTTTTGACTCCGAACATGAACGTAAGCGTGTGTGTGTGTGTATGGGAGGGGCATGAAGGGGGTGGGTGGTGATGTGAATCGTCACGGTGAATAAGCATTATGATGCGGTGAAGTGGCGCGGGAGTATTGGCGATGATCGTATAGTTCAAAAAAGAAAAAGGGGCAAGAAGAAAAAGGAGAAGATTTAAAAACAACAGCGTCCGTCGCGTTCAAGGACCGAATGCGCATCATCGATGTGGCCAGGTCAAAGTGACAACATCGTGGTACCCACAGAACTCCTCGCCACCAAATGTGATGTGATGATAGCTCGCCATGCAAACAAAAGCATCGAAGTAGAACAAGGTGATAGATTTGTAAACATGGTAGGGGGTAATATGTGCGAGAGAAGGCCCGCCCGTTTGAAGAGGCGGGTTGTGAAACCGAATTCCATCCAAGGTAAGTCGCAATGGGTCATATCGTAAGCGTGAGATATCCCCAGCCTGTGTGAAGGACTGGGGAGGATTAGAAGCAGTTCAGGCTGCCCTTCTTCTTCTTCTTGTTGATGGCGTTCATCCTCTCCTCGAGGTGCGCGCGCGCCCTTTCCGCAGCCTCGCGCTTCTTGCGCTCCTCCTCGACCTGCTGGAGGCTCCAGCGCGGGTCTTGCGGCGGCTTCTCCTTCATGGCCTTCATCTCCGCCTCGAGCTCCGTGCATCTTCGCCGCCATGCATCGCAGTCCGCCTTGACCTTGTTGGACTGCCGCTCGAGGTCGGTGAGCGCCTCTTCCAGGGTCGACGTGAGCTGCTTCTCCGCTGAGAGGTGCTTCTCGATGGTGCGGATGCGAGCCTCCTGGTCCTCGTGGATATGGTGCTGCATCGCCATGTCCTTGGACGGCGGGCGCATACCAGGAATAGGCGATGTTGTGCCTGAAGAGGAGACACCGCCGGGAAGCGGGGGCAGCGGAACGGAGGGAGGTGGTGAAGGTAGCGAGGTGACAGATGCGGACTTGCGCACTGTGCCGTTGAGGGAATCGGAGCGTCCCATGGTGTCACCATTGACACCACTGTTCATCTTGTTCTGGGTTCGGTTAGCTTTAGCATCACAATAGATCGGTCAATCGGGACATACCTGGAGGGATGCGTGTTGCTCTCTCAGCGAGTTCAGCTCGTTCTGCAGGGCAGTCTTGGCGTTGAGGGCCTCCTCCAGTCGAGTGTTGCTCTCATGAAGAGTCGACAGGCGGTTGTTCGTCTGGTCGAAGTTGCTCTGGAGTTGTTCCTCAAGCTCGTCTACCAGACGCGAGTTCTTCTTGTTCTTGCTTTGCAGATCCACCATCTTCCTCTTGATCACGGTGGCTTGCTCCGTCACAGTCGGGTAGGGGCTTCTCAGCTCGGCACCTTGCTCCAACAGGATATCAGACAACGTCGATTTGACGGACTCCAAATCCTGTGTGAGAGCATCATTGACATTAGAGATCTCGTGCACCGCCTTTTCGAGTTCGTTGGCCTTCTTCTGCTCCTCGGTGAAGGCCTTCTGGTCGGCGATGAGGTCCTCGATGCGCTCAGAGATGAGTTCGACGCTGACGTCCAGCCCAAGAGCAAAGGCAACCTGAGTGGCTACCTTCATCAAGTCCTCACGCGCTTCGGTCAACTGGGTCTCGAGTTTCTTGGTGTGCTTCGCGTGCTCCGCCTTGAGGGCTTCGACCCTCGCGTCAGCCTCCTGCTTCGACGAAGCACGGAGATCCTCGATTTCCTTGGCGTGAGTTGTCCTGAGCAGCTCCATGCTCCTCTGGTGGGTCTTGATGACCTGCTCGTGGGAAGAGATCTGGTTCTCGAGTGTCGACACAAGCTGAGAATGGGTCTCAGCATCGTGCTTGTGGGCTTCAGCCTCTGACCTCTGCTGGTCAGCCTCTTGCTGCACCTTCTCTAGTTCGTCTCTATGGCTTTCAAGCAGCTGTCTGTGCTCCTCAATCTCCGACATGGCCAGTTCGCGGGCCTTGTGCGCCTCCTCGAGCTCCTTCTTGACAGCACTGTGCGCCTCTTCCAGCTCGGACACCCTGGCAGCATTCGTGCTGATGATGGTCTTGTGCTGGTCAATCTCACTGCGTAGTGTCGAGATGAGTTCCTCGGTCTTGGCTTCAGCGTGCTGGGCTTCGCCTTGGTCCTCGGTCGAGCGAGGAGAGTCCTTGAGCTGGGCACTGACGCTAGCAAGCTGGGCCTCGAGTTCTTCGATGGTAGTCCGCATCTGCTGCTCGGTGCTCTGCATGGTGTCCAAGGCTGACTTGTGCTTGTTCTCCCAGTCCGCGAGGTCGGCCTCGAGCTGCGCAATCCTCTGCTCGTGCACAGCTCCCTGGTCTGCAACAACGACATCGGCATCGACCTTCTTCTCCTCGGTCTTGGCAGTCTCCATTGAAGCACGCAAACTCTCAACCTCGCTCTGAAGTTCCTTCTCGCGTACAGCATGGGCTTCCTGCATCTCGTGAAGCTGTCGTTCGTTCTTCTCCAGCTGGTCTCTCAGCGTTGAGATGAGAGACACGTCCCTGGCGGAGGCCTTCAAGCTTGAGCGCTCGCGGGTCAGACCGGAGATGAGCTGCATCTTGGTTTCCATCTCCTTCCTTGCATTCGCCACGTCAGCCTCGAGCTCCTGGATCCTCTCCGACCTGGCGTGAAGCTCGTGCATAGCGGCGTTCAGGTTGAGCTCGAAGTTCTGCATTGTCTCAGGATTGTCCTCAAAATTGTCCGCGGCGATGTTACGAAGCGAAGCAAACGACCTGTGTGCTCTGTCGATGATCATCACGTTCTGGCTGGATTTGCGTCGAATGACGGGTGTGCCTTTGACGGGCGAGGGCGGTTCGAGGTTGTGGCGGGCCTTGGCGACCTCGGTCTTGAGGTCCTCCACCACCTCGAGCGTCTCGTGGTGCTTCTTTTCCAGCTCAGTGTACTTCTCGGCGAGCTGCTTTTCAGCTGCCTCCTTTTCAGCTGCCAGGGCTGCGAGCCGCTCGAGCTCAATTGCCATTGCCGAGTTGTCAGTTTCGTCATTAGCCGGGCCATGCGTCTCCACTGTGGGCAACGGTTCCCGAGAGGTCTCAGGGGCGCGATCCTCAGATCTGGGCTTCGCCGTCTCTGTATCAGAGACTTCCGCCCCAGCTGGGAATTCCATGGCTGATGATAATTCCGAGGATAGCGAACGCGAGGATAATGGCGGTCTGCCATCCTTGGTGTGGCCCGACCTTGGCTCCGACAAAAAAGAGGATGGCCTCGTCTGGTTCTCGGACGGCGAGGTGATGGACAGCATAGAGTCACGGGGCCGGTGTGGATGACGGGCCTCGTCGATGGTATCTTGCAACTCCGCAAGAGTCCTGAGAGACTGCTCGTACTTGGCATGCAGGAGGTCGTACTGGTTCAGGGTGTTTTCGTGCTCGACCCTGAGACCCATTAACTCATGCGTGACGTTCTCCAGCTTGTCCTGGACAAACTTGGACTGGGCAGGGCTAGTCGGGTAGTCAAGCTGTGAGTCGGACTGAGGAGTAGACTTGGCACGAGTGCCTTGTTCTGCGTCGTGCTCTTCCTCAGCGATGGCTGAGATGGGGCCTTCCTCAGGTATATCTTCCTCCCTGTCCTCGGGGATTGGCTCCTCCATTCGACTTTGACGGCCACTGACGCTTTGGCTACGAGAATGGTCAGCAAGGCCGCGGTTGATGCTCCTTCGCTGATTCGACCCGTTGCTCAGCTCAGCCTCTGGTTCCGGGACGCTCGAATCCTTTTGAATGTGGTCCAGCTCGTACAGCAGGGAATCGAGCTTGCCCAGGCTTCGCTGGCGCTCAACCACTTGCTCCAGGCGGTCGATCTCGCGCTGCATCAGCTCGGCGTCTTGGTCAGCCTCGGCAAGCCTCTCCTCGAGTGTGGAGATGTAATCCTCGCAACTGGCCTCATTCTCCCTCACGCGAGCAATCTCCTTACGAAGCTCGGTAATGATGGTTGCGTTCTTTTCCTCTCCCGAAGTGTGCCCGTCGAGTTTGGCTTCCAGATCATGGAGGTAATTCTCGGTATTGGCTTCCCTGTCCATGAGCTTTTGAAGCCGGGTCTGGAGCTGCGAGTTGATGGTTTCGACGTATGCCAGCTTGCTCTCCTTCTCCAAAAGAGCTGTCTCCGTGTTATGGAGTGTGCCTCTTGTGCCAGAGAGGGATTGCTCTAGTGCTTGGATAGTCTTCTCGTATTCGAGGACGACCTGTTCGACCGCCTGTGCGAAGTTGTTGGATCGGTTCAGCCTCTCGGTGGCAGTCTCGCCCAAGCTCTCCTCGAATTGCGCATTCTCTGCCTCCTCCAGATCCCGCGCTTTGGCCATTTCGGCGATGAGTTTCGCGTGCCTCTGGCTCAGGGACGAATAATTCTCTTGAGAGTCCAGCAGTTGGTTCTGCAGTTCCGTTTCCCGCTCGTTTGATCGCTCTGATCTCTCCCCTGAGGACACCACGCGCCTATCACCTCCTGATCGCTCCGAGCTTCTAACTTGCTCACGCAGAAAGGCGACCTCTGCCTTGAGGCGGTCAATCAGGGCCTGCTTGTCGCGCTCTTCGACCTGCTGGATCCTGGGCTTGCTCTGGATGGCGCGAGCACGCTGCGCATACTGCACAGTGTTCAGAGTCTCGCTCAGATGGAATTCTGCGGGTGTCACACAGGCGATCATGTATGTGATCGCGTTGCCGCCGAGAGAGTCCTGCAGGAGTCTCGTCAACTTGGAATCTCGGTAAGAGACGTGTGCACCAGCGTTCCGCGAAGACAACTGGGAGATAACCTTGCCCAGTGCAGCTAGACCAGCGTTGATCGAAATTCCCTCCTTGGCTCTTGCGCCCTCTGCGTGGGTATTCTTGAGACGTTCACTACCAGCCAGGTCGACAAAGTGCATCTTGCTGTCCGTCGTGGTCCAGGTCTCGCCGCCAGATATGGCCTCCACAGGCATAGAATGTCGCTTGTCTTGGGTACCTGGGAAGCCGGGCTTTTTCTGTACGAGGTTCAGAGAGAATACGGCATGTGACCGAGACGACCTCGCGTTAATGGCGGTTGCATCAGTTTGTCGCACAGTAGACCCAAAATTCAACGCATTCAGCAAATCTTCCACGGAGTTGATCTCGATTTGCCGCAGCCCTGTCAGGATTATGTTGCCTTTGGTGTCTTCCCTGATGGTGACGGGGCTGCGTTCGTGCGCGGGTATGTGCTCAGGCAACAAAAGATCCCGTAATTGCTCGTTATATATCTCGACATAAGTTGCCTTCAAGGTCCAATTCTTGTCTGCGTTGCGCGCGGGCATCTGGGCGGAATATCTCGCCGGAGCGCGCAGTTGCGACATGGAACCGCGATTCGGGTTCCCCCTAGGACCATCAAGCTTCTCGAACAGTGCGGTTGCGGCGCGCGGGATGACACCTAAAAGACGTCGAGTCAGAACGCGGAAATGAAGGGGTACAAATGACAAAAATCTCCCTGGCCCTCGTATAGGCCCGGAGCCGCAGACAGCTTACCCATGACGTCTAAGTCGCCTTGCTCGTTGGGACCAGAAGTACCCATAGTGTAGGACTTTCCCGCGCCTGACTGGCCGTACGCCAGCAAGGACACATTGTAACCGGTGGTGAAAGCGTTGACACAATCCTCGAGGTAGTCCCAGACCCCTGCTTGGTCGTATTCCGGGGAGAAGACTCGGTCGAAAACGAAGACTTTGCGACCTTGAGGCGCATCAATGGCCAGGGTCGTATTTGACATTACCTGGACCATAGATCTCTGGAAGCGCTGAGGAATGAGGTCGAACCCAGGATCGGTAGGTTTTAATGGTGGCCGAATGCGCACGGCTGCGGTGAAAACGCGTGTTAGCCAGTGTACTTTTTGTCCCTCGACAGACGGGAGGCGGATGGCGAGAAGCAGCACAGTACTCCATTTACTCACCAACTTTAACTGATGTCCGGCCATCCTCATCTGAAGCCCTGCTGCCGCCTCCAGCCTTGCTCGAGGTGCTCATCCGGCTGCTGCTCCTCTGGGTCGGTCGGATCATGGCGCTCTGGGGACGCTGGGGCGGGTTCCCAGGAGAGTTTGGAGGTGAAGTCATGGTGGGCGGCTAGGAAGGCAGGGGCGAGAAGGCGTGGTTGTATGTAGTGTTTATGCGCTCTCTTGGTCGGTCGGCCGGGCCAACCGCGCCCTCCAACACGCCTTAACAGGCGATGACTGGGTATAACCGATGGCGCGAATCGTCGAGCTGGCGGCAGGACGGGACTGGACGGGATTCAAGGAGACTCCCCGCAAGCGTGGTGCGTGGCGGTCACCCACTCCACACTACAGGCGTCATAAACGTGTAGGATGTTGGAGCCCAGCATGCAGAGAGGTCTTTGGGAATTCCTGTGGTCGTCGGGTATCATGAAAAAAAAAATATGCGGCAGGACTGTTTGATTAGACGGTGGCCGGCTCGGGCTGACGAGTGCCAGAACGGACGTCGACGAGCAACAAGCACCAGATTAGAGACAGCTGATTGGGATTAGGGGGGTCCACGGTGTTTATTTGATTGCGACTGGGGTGGGTTGGGTTGCGGCGGCGGCGGATGTTTTGTCGCTTGCCTGCTGTGTACTGTGGCACTCCGCCCGGTAGGGGTCTGGGTCTGGGTCCCCGGGTCTGGGATCCTGAAGCGCTGGGCAAATTAAAAGCGACCGAGGCGTGCTCGGGTCGCGTTTGTTGCTCTTTGCTGGATCAAGGCAGCTGTGGCAGATGGCAGGGTTCAGCGGTCGAGGGACGCCAGTCAGGGTTCTTTCTCTTTTGGGGCGCAGATTATTATAAATCTCTAAACGGCTGTCCTCTACCCGTACGGCGCCTTGGTTACGGATGCTGGTGGAGGGGGGGAAGCGAAGAGGAGGGTGAATGTCTGTCCGTCTGTCTGGCCAGCTTCACTACCCACATGCCCAGCACCGTTCAACGGGAGGAGAGAAGGGCAGAAGGGCAGGAGACGATCCAAGTCAAGAACAGGACAGGACGGGACGGCACAGGATATCTGGGACCTGTTGAAGAAAGGTTAGGCGGGAAAAAGAAAGTCGAGCTCGAGAAACTAGACCCAAGGAAAAAGTAACGGGAACGGCACAGCAGGTAGGGAATGTACCTACATTAGGACATTGGCTGCTAGGTACGTACGTAGTGGGCAGGTGGGCAGGTGGGTAGGGTAGGGGACAGAAGGATCACAGTTGCAACGAAGGGTGCACGCGGACGGAGAGTGGGATGGGGAACGGGGCGGGCCAGGTACGTGCGGGCCCCAGTTGCGCCCGTCGACTGCAAATTGGCTTGATTGATTGATTCGATTTATTACTAGGTCCTCTGACAGGACATAGATAGAACAAGAACATTTAGTAAGAGACTGACAGCAGAGACAGAGCCGGGTGCCGACTGACTTGCGACGTCGATGATCAATACCACGATATCTCCCTGTCCTGCAAATCTCTTGTCCTCGGTGGGCGCCGTTGATCTTGGAGAGACAACTCGGACCTGGCGCGTGTTAGTCTGCCCGCAGATGGTATGCAACTCTCCTCTTTGTCTGTCCTCTCCTAGGCACGCCGTCCCGTCTGTTCCCTCTCTCCATCTCCTGCATTTCACATCCAGACTCGACCACTCACAAAATCAGCCCCCGTCTGGCCCGGTACAGCCACACAGTCATCCTGCACGACGCACGAGAGGGCAGAGGGGCAAGTGTCTCCTGGCCTCTGGCCTGGGAATTGCAAGGGGACGGGCACGGTCCTGTTGTGGCGTGTGGTGTGGATGACGGCCGACTGGGGAAACAGGGGATCTCCGTCGGTGGCCACACTGGTCACTGCAGGTGGGTTTAGTTAGCGTGGTGTGTGCAAGCGGACACAGATACAAGCAGATACAGCACCGCGGCACGCAAAAGAGGGATGGCAACGAGTTCCTCGGAAGGCTCGTGGCATTCCACACCCTCGATTGGCCCCTCCCTGCGCGCCTGGGTACCTGGGTATCCAAAAAACCACCCGAAACGGGCGAGATGCCGACTGATTGGCACCAGAGCTGCTAGCGCCAGAAGCCTATAAACTGAGCACACCACCACTTTACATACAGTTGCCTGTCAAGCAGTTCGAGCTGCGCGTACACCAGTACTGTGGTAGGTGGACACTGGCAGACTGGCCTGACGGGCGGGCCCTGAATGGACGGCCTTCGTTCTGAGCCTTGGCCTGCAGGTTTCAACACTCGGCGTGCTAGTGCCTGCTGGGGTCGCTGGGTTCAGTTGGGCCTGCTGTTGTGCTGATAGGCGAGCTCTGCCTCTTGTCCAACTCTGACCTGCTTGCACCTGCTTGCACCTGGCCTGAATGTCTGCCCGTCTGGCCGTCCAGACCTCGCAGCGCTCTCAAATCATGACCTTCGCCGCCGTCGCCGCCATCAATGTCAGCCGTGCCCCCTTTTCACCCACCGTCGATGAGGAGCGCCCTGCAGCATGTCTCCTTTGCACTGCAGCATTCCTCCTACCACCGTGCATCTCATGACCATGATCGCCACTGGCCGGGTGGGTCCCTGGCCTGACAGCCCTGCCCTGCTTTAACTTTGTCCTGTCCCCGTCCCGAGGCAGCCAAGGCAAGGGCAGCAGCACCGCCAGAGCAGGTGGTGGTGCAGTGTGGTGAGTGAAGTGAGGGCGAGAAGTGATCGTCTCGGCTCAATTCAGGGGTGCAGGCGCAGAGCAGCAGTAGCGTGGCCCCGTCCCTGTTTGCCCTTGCAGCTCACCTCCACCAGGTGGTCCCCGTGTGAGTGGTCTAGTCGGGGCCAGCCGTCCAATCACCGCCCTCCCTCGGCACGGCGTCCCAGAGTTTGACCGTTTTGCATCAGCTTCGGACTAGCGCGGGCGGGGCGGCAGCGTGGTGCCCCGGTAGGTAACCTTTTGTGCCTTTTGCTGGACAAACCGTCAGTCAGGTCCGTCTGGACTCTGGGCTCTGGCTTGTCTGGGCAATCTGGGCTCGTCCGTCTTTTGCTTGCGAAACTTGGGATCGACGCGTCGCAAGATTTGGACGGCCACTATCACTATCTGTCTATCACTTATCAGCCCAGAAATCAGACTGAACCCATCCAGAACGTCACCATATTCTACACTAAGCACCGTTACTACAGCAGTACTACGTCCACCACTTGCTCTATTATCGCATGGATTAACCGAGCAAGCAGTGCCAATTACTACGTGCACTTCGTACAAACTCGAGCGTCCGAGTCACGCTTTCTCTCCGGGGGCTGCCAGATCACTGCCAGATCAGATTCATCATCTCCGACCCTGCATCCATCCTACCAAGAACTCGGCGCAGGCCACGCTCACTGCCAGGCAGGCCAGACTGTCAGGCTGCCAGACCGCATGATGGTGCTGCCTCTGCACGCAGCAGGTCTGCTATGTGTGCCCTGTCCATAATTCTGCTCGACAGCCCCGAGGTTGACCCTTTGGGCCACCATGCTCTGGCTGCCCGGAAACGTTGGTGCCATCATCTGTGACATTTCCAACCTCAAGATACCTGTCGGCCTCTCTCAACTGCCGTGGCCGCCTCCACACCCAAACCAACCAAGCAAATCGCAACCAACATGCGTCGGCGTGCGCCCCAGAGAGAGATTCGCCAGCCTCTGCAGCTTCGGACATTTTGATTCATGCGCACAGCCAGGCATCCCCATGCTTCCCCAGCTGCACCTGCCTGTGGTCCCGTGATACGCGTACCCGAGGACCTGGTGCAGGCCAAGGTCTGGACGAGATGGGCGTCTTGTTTGTTTGCCAGAGCTACCGCACGATGTGTGAACAGCTGTCTGCAGAGAGCATAAAGACCATGGCCACTGTCTTTCCTATTGCATCGTGCCATATCCCGCTCCCACATCTTTCAGGGTTCGCCTCTACCATGCTGGGCTCTTGTCAAACCCGCGAATTTGGAAATGCAAAACGCCCAGGCTGGCACACTAAGGCTTGTTCCGAGGCTCCCTCCCATGAGCCTCGAGCGGCCTAGATCTCGCAAGAGAGCCATCCTTCCAGAAGTCCCCGTTGAGCATTTATGCGACACCCGCCATCTCGGTCCATAAGGACATCCCGGGGTCCTGTGTCCCCGTCACCAGCTTACTCGTGACCCATTGGACAACGCACCGCAGTTGCAGTTGCCATGGAGCTTCAGTGTTGCTTTGCACTGGGGCATCGTATCGCGGTGGGCTTCACTCTCGTCTATTACGTGATGCCCAAGGACGGATCCCTGAAGGCCGGGGCCGTTGTGAGGCTTCTGATCACCCACGAGGTTGCGTATTGCGCAATATGCTCCGATTGTCAAGATCTGAGCACGCTCCCGTCACGACAAGGACTCTTCCAGGACCCTGTCCGCTGGGGCCATCGTGCCCAGGGTTCCCCAGGCATCGAGCAACTGAGTTGTTCTCAGTCGTTCGTCCAGAGGAACGCTACTATAAGCGAGCAGTTCAAGTCTTGCCTCAGAAAGAAGGACGACATTCATCTCATACTGATGTTCCCACTGGAATTCGTCCTGGCATGACGGCAAGTTCCTAAATCCGGAGGCTATAAGCCCGGCTGGGCCCTGGAAAAGAGAGACGGGGCGGATACCAGCATAGTGCAGGGGACCATCTCGAGGTGCCGACTTTGAAGCTTTCTTCCTAGCCTGGCCCGGACCATGCCGCCAGCGACCCAATCTCGTGTTCCGCAGCCTGCTGTGGCTTTTTAACCCTCTGCTCGATGAGCAAGGGAAAGTACATCGGACCTTGGCCGGCGATCTTCATAGACCAAATTCACATTATGTAGAACCTCCGCCGGAGCCCAAGTCACACATTGGGCCCGGATAAGAACTGTTCGGAACTGCAAACCGCCATATTCGAGGCCCGCACGTTGGGCGGAGCCCGCCTGCCTGCATGAAGAAGGCCGTCGGCCCAAGACCCACCGGCTCCCCCGCCTTAGACATTATCACATCACGAATCACATCCTACAAGATACTAATACGTATGCATGCCTGGTCAGGCGGTACAGAGCACATAGGCAGAGAGAGGCTCTACTAGCAAAGAAGAACCCACACCACCGCCAACAACCCACGCACAGCATGCACACCCACCCACCTCCAACCAAAAAACAACTATACCCCAACTGGGCGTGGCGTGCCTCGTAGCGAACCAGCTCGTCACTTATTCTCCGGCCGTGCACCAGCGCTAATGCCGCGGGCGGTCACATACTGTGGTAGCCCTCCGCCCAAGTTCCGCGGCACGTGTGGCACCAAAGCGATCGCCCATCCCATCGGGGACGAACGCCTCTCGAAAGGCACGGCCTTTGCACGGGTGGCGCTGTTCTTGTTTCTCTGAAACCAGACTTGGGTGAGGAAAGGCCCAAGATGGAATGCGATGGGACGTCATGCATAGGTGGGCGTCAACTGGTGCGTAGTTGGTTGTTTCCCACCCCGCCAGCAGCAGCAGCAGAAGAGAAAAGCGCCGGAGCTGGGGTTGGCTTGTCTTGTGAAGTGTCGGTAAGTCGAATACTGTAGATAATAACAGAGGGCGCGGACTATAATTGCCTGTAGTGGACGACCGTGCAGGAATGGATAGATAGATATCCAACGTCGAGTTTCGTTCGGCTAGACAGCGTCACATGCCGGACTGCCGTTCTTTTCTTTTTCTCTTCTCTGCAACTCTGCGAAGTATATTCGGCACAGATTTCAGCCAAGGACGGTGCATGTTATCAGACCGGTATATTGGGACCGTGAGCTTTGCTAGATCGCTGCTGCTGTTGCTGCCCCCCCCCCCCTCCTTTGCCCCCATGGTTCGATCCGACTAAACAAGACAATGCAGCACTAACTAACTAGGTGGCTCACTTGTTTTCAGCAGTCAGTGAAAGCCAGCCCGTCTAGTGTGCGACGAAGAAAAGAAGCCCGGCGTTGCATTTCAGCAAGCCTCGCGCCACAGGCGGCACTTCTTTGGGACGCTCATGCCCAGGTATTCCACCTAGGGCGCCAATCCCTCGGGAGTCTTCTCTCGAGTCGAGCCTTTTCCGTCCGTCCACGAGCTTAGGAAACCCGGGGACACTATTTGGGAACAGGGCTAAGCTGCTCTAGGCGGCCGGCGCCCATTGTGTCCCCCTCTCAATTTCCAAGAACTCGCGCGACTGACGAGAAACGGTCGTGTCGTCCGATCTTTTTTTGCACTTAGCCACCACCGCATGGCTGGCAGCTGCGGGCTGCCACCACCAGGGACAGCTGTCAGTGGCTGGCTGGTGGCGCATCGTGCAGACGCCGCGTGGTAGATCCCTATGCACGCCGGATATCAGATCATCTGGTAGTTGCGGAAAAGCGCCGTATTGGGCTCCTAGGTCCGGCAGTGTGGCCCTCCCGTACTAAACATCGGACTTGGATACATTAGGTCCGTGTCGGAGTTGTGACCCTAAGTTGAAGCTAGACTCAGAGAGCTGACAGACAATATCTAGGCTAGACAGCTACCGAGTAGCTTGCGCGGATGCTCATTGCTTCGGCAAACGTGCTGCTCAAGTCGCTTTGGACAAAGTGGGTGGCTGGCACGACGATCACGTACTTGCAGTAGGCTTCAGCTACACACCCATAGATCACTCGCCTCCTGCACGTCGCCACGTGGGTTGGTCGTTCAGGTGCAAAGCAGGGATCACCTTTCAACGCGTCCTGCGGCGCGTGCCTTCCGCCTCCCTCAAGGGACTAGATATCGAATCCACCGGGCTTCCCTTCATTCAACTACCTTGGGACTCCACAACACCGGCTACGATGGCCGATCGAAGCCAACAAACTCTATTCAAGCCCTATGATCCCCTCGTCGCCTCGGTAGATCCGGGGAACGAGAATAGTCGGGGACCCGGATGGAGTCAATGACGTGGGCCATGTCAATTGTTCGACCGGCTGGCGCGCTTTGTTCTTTATTGTTCGATTGATAGGGGAGATCTGGTTGTGGGGATCGATGTCAAGGTCCTAAGAGCAGTGTTTTGTGTAAAGCATCGCACAGGTCACGTTGGCGCCGCTTTGGGCCCTGTCTTGGCAGAATTACTTCACAATACACAAGTGTTGATGGCTGGGAAGTTCCGAGAAGGGCGATGAGCCGCAGAAGGCTTCGGAGTTACAATCACGCCGTTCAGGAACTGTCATATATCGCAAAATACGCGGGCTATTCGGATTGAAAACTGTCTCAGTTTTCTGCCTGCAAAAGAAAAAAGCACTGGCGCCTATTCCTCCCTTTCTCCTCCTCCTAGGTACCTTATCTATGTCCCCTCGCATTCCTCAGTGTGGTTTGTGTCTGAATTTTCGACCTCGATGCGTAATACGAAGCAGCTGTGGGTTGAAATGTACAACAGATTTGAAGTTTAACCGAAGGAGCTTTGTTTCAGCTTTAACCAAGCTTTGGCCAGGTAGATAGGAGAATTTTTATCTTGAACTGCATATACGAGCCACTGTGCACCAGGAACCCCAGCAATCGGGCAGACACTATATTCATAGTCTAGTGGGTTGCGGGATTTGGCATCGTAAAAACCACACCTCATCCACTGGAACATACAGCCAAGGAATTCAACTTTTGATTAATGGGAGACTGCATTGGTTTTACCTCATATAAAGATCGAAGGATTGACTAGAACTTGGTAGCGAGGACAGAACTCGAGCACCGGAGGGTTCGCCCTCATCGGTTCGCCGGCCCGCGCAATGGCTTAAACAGACATAATTCTGAACTACACAATTTTCCACCATGAAATGCCTTCACACGAAGTATTTGGCACTAACACAAATTTTCCGGAGAGCTACTTTGTCGGCCGAAAAACGACCGGGGCTCAGGGCTCTAGTATTCCTGACGCCCGAGCAACCCGGTGATGCGGTAACTTGACGCTTTGTCAACCTAGGCAGCAGCCGGAACGGTAGCGAGGACACCCGGGATGATGGAGGTGGTAGGTCCCAGGAGGAACTGTATGAAGTTGATGAGACTGAGGAGGCCGGACAGGCTGGAGGAGACACTAATGACATTGGCGGGCAATTGGATGAATCCACTCTCTGTAACGAGATTATTAGCATTAGTGTTCTTGCCTTTCTTTGCCTGGTCCACGAGCAATACTACTTACGACCCAGAGCCTGGATACGCTCAACAATTGGGGCGGCCATGGTCCTGATCTGGCCGGCAAGGGCTAAAGCCTGCTTGAGCTGGTCAAGGCTGGTGCCTGGGGGCAGGTTGTTGAGGATGGTGTTGACAGTGTTGACCAGGGCCTGGATTGATGACAGCTGGTTGACGAGATCGGCAGGAGAGGAGACTGTGCCGGCGGGAGGCAGGGGTAGACCAGTCAGGGGCAGGTCCGTGATTGGGAGGGCAGGGAGGGCAGGAAAGCCGGCAGCCGGAGGCAGACCAGCCTCTGAATGAGGACTTGGTTAGCACACTAGTTCAAAGAATTGCGCCAGGAGACTGGGGGACTCACGGGCGATGGTGAGGACGGCGGTGGCTCTCTTGAGAATAGTTTGAAGGGCGGGGATAATGTCGGCGGGTTTGGTTGGAATTGGGACAGGAGGAAGCCCTGGGAGTTGACGGGCTTCAACATGATGCCCGGAAAGGTCTTCGGCCGTGTACATGGCTGTCTCCTCAAAGTTGACCTCGTTGAGGGGAGAGGCCAAAGTGACACTCAGGAGGGAGCCGATGGCAAAGATAGCGGTAAAGGCCTTCATATTGAGGGATACCTGAGAAAAAAAAAATGAATTTAGAAATAGGTAGCTAAGTGCTTGAGGAGTATCCAGAGTCAATATTTGATGATGGTGGAAAGAACATGATCTCTCTCAAGATGTCCCAAGAGTCTCGTTATATATTCGTGATCGTGGCCCTCGCTCTCTCATCAAGTGCTACCCCTCGTCAGTATGCCATTCCATGTGTTGGCTCTTGGATATGAGAGTGCGTCCATGGTCAAGCTCCTGCCGATCAATCCTCATCACGACATTCCTAACTCGTGAAGACTCACACGTACCTTCAACACGGTCATCAGCCATCACACTGATTTCCAGCGGTTGAGGTACATGCTTGGCTCCAGAGACTGTGTCGGATCCCCGGTCTCAGTGCGAAGCACCCCTGAATATACGAGTCGCCACAAACTTGCCAAGATGTCTAGGAGTTCTCGCTGACGCGATCTCTTTCTTACCTAGGTAGACTCTTCTGTGCCTAATGAGGTGAAACAACCCCCAGATATGAGTCCCTGACGTCCTCGACGACACAGCTTTAGTCTTCTGAAGGTTTTACCCCGCAGGATCCTTCCATGGGCATTCATTCTCTTGGGGAGTATACTGTGTAAAGGCTACCGAATGTCGAGGTTGTACATGAGCCATATGCTTTTGCATCATCAGCGCAGCAGGGAGAAAACGGTAGACTGCTAAGCCAACAAATACGCATATATTGAATGGCTGGATGGATCTGAATGACAGGCGACATGTTTCCTCGAAGGTTTGGATGTGAAGTCTTCCAGCGTAACACTCACGATGCCCACTAGACAACGGGATCGTTGTTCCAGACGTCACACAGGCATGCAGGTGTAGTGTAATGTTAGTTCTGGGGTCTGCTAGTCTTGGAGACCACATGTAAGCTGATCATCTGGGGATCGACATGCCAATCATGGTGTTGCAGAAGGAATACGAGACGAGAGATGTCACGAGGGTCTTCAAGGATGCTGCCATCCATATCGAAGATTCAAGGGGTTGCTTGTCTAAGACTCAACACAACTCTAAATTGAAATTGACGAATTAGAAATTGCATCCCTAGCCTTGCCACCAGAGAGTTAGAAATGTATTCTTGGCAGGAACAGTTCCCCGGAGCGCCAACGCCGTTGGATCGCCCCCGAATTTGTCTCATCCGCATTGCAACAACCCCATTGTTACATAATAGCTCGTCATCAATGATGACCACTTCAAGAAACAGCTTGGAACCATTCGAAAAGCTCGTGAGGGAACCTTTGAGAGAGTAGAACATTTTCCTCCGTGGAAGAATTTTGCCCCGTGCGCTTTGCTCCTACTACTGGTAGTAAGCCATTTGACTGGGTAGGAAGAGAGTAGCACGTTGTCGTTGGGGAGAGTGGGGCGATGTGTGGTCCAGCCAAGTCACTGCCGGAGCACCTCAAGGTGGCCGACGAAGTCACACCAAACAAGGACTGACTACATAGTGGCAAGGTGCGCAGGATCTAGCGGATGTCAACGCCCACCTGGTCTGTTCGAACATTTCAAGGTTCCAGCGAACGTTTACTGCTAACCGTTAACACTGTGTGGTCGTGCAGGGTTGACGTTTAGACTACAGCATAGCGGGAGGGGCTGAGTTCAACCCGGGTACTCTTTTGCTTCTTTTTTTTTTCGCTCCTCTGTCCTCCAGGTCATCGAGACTACCCATTTACTAAGAACGAAGTGATTCATTGACCAATGAACTCTCTGAAAGCAACCGTCACGAGAAATTTGAAATGTATGAAGTGTCTTGTGATGTTGAACACAACTCGAAGTGCAAGAAGGCGTTGATACAAAGTTCAACCTTGCAGGTCCGGGTTATGTAAGCAGGGGGCCCCAACTCTGTTTACTTTGGTTGGCCAGACATCCAATCGTTACCTCGCACTTAAACGATAACGACTGCTTATCTGAGTCGACGCGCTCGAGACGCGTCTTTTGTCTCGAGAAACCTCCCAACGACACTTGCCTCTCGATATGGTGTACATGACATGGTCGAAAAAGGGCAATCGTTCCTGACACCAGAAAGCGCCTAAAACATGAACGGACAAAGACGGGCGCTAGACGATGACGTCGTCGACTTGACAGCCATCGACGACGATGACCCGATCCCAGACTTCAGGGCCGGGCCATTGGCCGGCCGTACCAATTCAAAGCTGTCCAGGGCAGACGATGTTCTCATACTGTCAGACGACTTCAATTCGACAGGGAGTCTACTGGCCGATGATTTTGACCCCTTCGAAGATCACCCCGCCAAGAGACGACGCGTTTCTGGCGACTCTGACCTGAATCCGGGAGGTGATCGTGGGAAAACTGCCCAGGGACCCGCGAAGTTCTCGACGGAGAGGACTCAAGAGGGTCCTGGCGTGCTTCAGCCTGCTGGTCCAAGGAAGCGAAATCCCCCGTCTGACCCAATCGAGTTCACGAGCTCTCCTCAAATGCCAAGGTCTTCGAACAAGCGCGACACGATCTCGAGTGACCCTTTTGCAAGCTCTCCTCAGTTCGCACAGAAAGAGAACATCATCAATCTCGTAGATGATGATGACGATCCGTTTGCGAGCTCCCCTCCAAAAGCGACAGGCAAGCCGATGATGCCGCCCAAAGGTGGCAGGAAAAGGGAGGCCAGCCCAGGGTTACCAGAGAACAGCCCGCGGCAGGCTCAAAAGCGTAGTCAAGGATCTAAGAAATCCGTGGGATGGGATCACATTTCGAGCTCCGCTCCTGAGGCCAGTGTAAGGGAGGACCAGTGGGGTGTTGACCTTCAGGCTTCGCGCAACGGCCTTGCGAGGAGTCGCTCTGGAGGAATTGATCTGGGTGATCTGGCAGATTTCCCAATGTCGTCCGATGAAGACGAAGACGAGTTCCCCGATATTGGCGGCATGAAGAAGTCGAATCTGAGCTCCATTGCCAAGTCGAACGCTTCAACGATGTCCAGAACCTCAGCGTCGAAACCACCCACGTCCAAAACATCCAAAACGAAACCCACTGCCGAAGACAAAGCAGCTGCGAGAGAAGCCGAGAAATTGAGGAAACAGAGGGAGAAAGAAGAAAGCAAGGAGCAGAGGAGACTGGAAAAGGAGAGGGCAGCCGCATTGGCCGAGGTGAACAAGGTCAGGACCGACAAGAAAGTCAGCACACCTGAGATGATCGTTGATCTCCCAACGTCCATGAACCCCAGCGTCAGGCTGCAGGTCGAGGCATTACTAGAGGACCTGAACGTCAAGCACTACCCGTACGCCAGCCCTGTTAATAACGTGGTCAAATGGCGGAGGAAAGTCAAGGCCAGGTTCAACGAGGACGAGGGTTACTGGGAGCCGATCCCAGCCGAGCGCATCGAGAGTGAGAGGCACGCAATGGTCATCATGCCGGCAGCCGAGTTCGTGGAACTCGCCCTCGGGGCTAAGGGCTCCGATCTCGAGGCCCACGTCCTCCAGATGCAGAAGCACTACGACGGCGACCAGCTCATCTACATGATCGAGGGTCTCACACCATGGATGCGCAAGAACCGCAACGTGCGCAACCGCCAGTTCCAGTCCGCAGTCCGTAACGCCGGCGCCGACGCAGAGGCGGATACAGCAACAGCATCGGCATCAGCGGCCAATGCCCCGCCGCCGAGCAGCCAGGCGCCACCGGGCCGTCGTAGGAAGGACCCTAAGCCGCCGCCCGCGTACATCGACGAGGACCAGGTCGAGGACGCGCTGCTGCAGCTGCAGGTACAGCACGGGCTCATCATCCACCACACGGCGGCGCCGATCGAGACGGCGCAGTGGGTGTCCGTCTTTACGCAGCACATCAGCACGATCCCATACCGGCGGCAGCGCGACGCGGCCAACGAGTCCGCCGGGTTCTGCATGGACTCGGGCCAGGTGCGCACCGGCGACAACGCCGCCGACACGTACGTGCGCATGCTGCAGGAGGTCCACCGGGTCACGGCGCCCATCGCGTACGGCATCGCGGGCCAGTACCAGAGCGTCGGCCAGCTTGTCCGCGGCCTGGAGGCCGAGGGGCCTCTGGCGCTGGAGGCGATTCGGAAGAGTGCGAATAAGGACGGGGCGTTTACGGACCGGACGATTGGGCAGGCCATTAGTCGGAGGATTCACAAGGTCTTTACCGGGAGGGATGTGACCAGCACGGATATATGAGGATGTATGTGCTCGCTTGCTCCAAATCAGCCGTCAAACTCTATCGTCATCGTTCCACAACACCGGATTCAGAGGGCAATTCATGCCGTCTTCTCGCTTGGTTCGATATTGTTTCTATTATTGCGCTCGGGCACAAAAGAGGCTCCGAGGCTGTATCTATCTACCAAATCCTCCATAGAGGCATGTTCACTGCAAGAATATGTAGACATTACATCCAAAAGAATGGACAAGTCAAAGCATCCCCCGCCCCCCGTCTTCATTGTCCACAAACCCGAGGACTCTCATAGATCAATCAAGGATTCCTGAGTGGCAGCTTCCTCGCCACCCCAGGCAGCCCGATGCCCCTCATGCTCTCGATCCCGACCCGGACAGACCTCGTCGCCGCGGGACCTCGGGCGCTGGCAACCGTTACTGGCCTCGGCTCTACAGGCGGATCCCTCGTCACGGCCACGCCCGGCTGGTTGGTGGTGACGACCTCGGGGTCGGCGAATGGGTCGGCTGCGGCGTCCCGAGATGCGTTGCTGTTGTTGCTATTTGACCGCGACGGCGGCTCTGACGAGGACGACCCCTGGAGCGGCCACTTGACCTCGGACGTCCGCTTCGGCGGCTGGCTGCTTGATGAGAAGTCGGGCCCAGCAGCTGGCGCCGTTGTGGTTGTGGCAGTGGCGTTGTTGGTGTTATTATTATTCGCCGTCCGCTCGAGCGTCCCGAAGGGTGAGACGGTGGTGGCCCCCTGGAGCCACGCCTGGAGGTTATAGTCGGGCTGGATCGACGACCGAGGCCGCGACGGGGGGCTGCTGCTTCCCCCTCCCCCAACTCCTCCTGCTGCTGGTGGCATTCCCCGCGCGCCGGGGATAGGGGCTGCCACCGGCGGCGACGGGTTGACCTTGGGGAAGACCTCATACTTGGGCGTCCGCGGCGTCGTGGCCGTGGCCGCTCCCTCGCCAGGGGTGCTATCCTTCCTCCGCGCGGGCGGCGGCTCCGACAGCTTGGGCGCCTTGCGCTCGCGGTAGTTCGTGCTCCGGGCATACCCGATCTGGACATCATTGTTCGCCCTGGTAGTACCACCACCGGCACCCGTGGCCCCCATGTCCGCCAGCCCGGCCTCCTTCTCCAGGCCGTAGCCCTTGGTTACCATATCATTGCCCCTGCTCCCGCCAAAGGACCGCGCCCTCTCGGAGCCGACCTTGGTCGTAGTCCCGCTGGCCGGCGGGGACATGAGCATGGCGTCCTTGACGTCGCGGGCGATGTTGCCGTACGCCTCGGCGCCGGGCCCGCCGCCATAGTAGCTGCTCACGCCGGTGTTCATCGGCGCGGCGTTGCGGTCCTTTTGCTTGCGCTTGTGCCGGATGATGAGCCAGACGATCAGCACCGTCAGCAGGGACGAGCCGATGAAGGTGCCCACGATGGCGAGCGCCGCCTGGGTGATTGACACCGCGGCGCCTTGGGCTTGTTGAACTTGGTCCTGGGCTTGGTTCTGTTGAGGGGGTTAGTGGTGAGATGGGGTATGTTTCAGGTGAGAGAGAGCATATCAAGGGCAGTATGACTATATGAAAAGAGTGCCGCGGACAGCCTCTTGCTCCGACGATGAGAGGACGAGAGTAAGAGAGTAAGAGAGAGTGAGACTTACATTGGCGAGCGTGATCTGCGCCTGGGCATCGCCAACCTTGCTCGCGAGCTCACCAGAGGCCCGCGCGAGCGCCGCCGAAGCACTGTCCGTGCAGCTCGCAAACGCCGAGCTCCCGCTCGACTGGGCGTCGCTCACGGCCCGGGTCAGCTGCTGGATCGACTGGGTGGCCTGCTGGAGGCTCTGCGACAGCTGTTGGCTCTGCTGGGAGAGCTGCTGGGACGACTGTGAGAGCTGCTGGCTCTGCTGCGAGAGCTGTTGCGACGATTGTGAGAGCTGTTGGCTGGCCTGTGAGACCCGCCGGGACGCGTCGCTAAGGGACTGGAGTGCCTGCTGGGCGGATTGTTGTGCGGACTGAAGTCGGCTGTTGAGATCGTCTATCTGGCCCTGTTGGCCATTGTCCTGACGTTGAAGAAGTAAGGGAGTTAATGAAGGCGGCGTGGTGATCTGGGCGGCTTCGTCGGCAGTGGGTGACCTCGCCTGAGCATGTTGCAATCCGCTGATATCCTCCCCATTTTGCGATGGTATGCGTTTCTCAGATGTGTTCTCCTGGCCTCGGGGCTGTTGTGCTTCCTCATTTATTCCGTCCAACGATATTCCATCCAGCTCAGCCCTGACTTCCACCAACGGAGCGGTCTGTCCCACCCAGAGGTCCTCCCTTCCGAGTCTCAAGTCGCTCCTCTCGGGTTTCCTCGTGCCGTCGTTCGCCCAGGCACAACTTGACGAAAGCAAAAGAAGCAGAGCCAGCTGTGTTATTCGTCTTCCGGCCATCGCGGATATTGGTGATGACCAGCATCAAACGAGGCGGGGGCTCCCAGAGCTATCGCGAAGAAAACATTATTGTCCAAAGGACTGTGTTGTGTGATGATTATTCGTACTCGGACATGGCCACAGAGGCGGGCAACTTCGGTGGACAAGTAAAGTTACCAGCAACGGCAATCCGCTGCGAGATCCACGACCGGACGAGTGCGGCGGAGTTGAACCTTCACGGAGAATCCCTACAGCAAGGTCTACGCTGGGGGAGTGTGTGATAGTGATAGGAACGTCCGTGAGCGGGAGGGATGCCAGGAATATGGCAGTCCACCCCCTCCCCTCCCCCCTCCCCTTCTGTCAGCTGAGGTGACAGTATTTGCAGGAGGGATGACGGGCCAGCTTCTGAACCTAAGCGAGCTGTCAAACGTGGAATGGGGGGGTTCCGGGTGATCGTCGGACTACCAGACAAAGCAAGAGTCCTCCTGCTGGTCCTTAATAAGGCTATAATAGCATAAACAAGGTCAGCTGTGGAGTGGACGTTGACACCGAGCGGTGGGTGGCCCTCACGGCTCACCGTGAGCTAGCATGAATTATACATGGGCCAGGGTAAGAATAACACACATCCGCGATCCGACCATATGGCGCCGAACATGGGAGACGAGTCGTACAAGGCGGGGACGACAGCGCGCACCAGGTTCATCCGGACGCTAGACGACAGGAATAAACACACAAGAACGAACATTACTAAGGGGACAGACGAACCCCCCACCACGCCGTGACACTGGACGCCGCTTGGCAGCCGGAGGATTTCTGTTGTAATACCAAAACAAGCGAGGGAGGGGTGTGGTATCAGAGAGGTGAAGGCGCCGTGTGTAAGTTTCTCAAAACGGTGAAGGGTGGAAGGATGGTAAGGTGGATGACAGATTGTGCAGGAAGACGACATGGGAGACTGGTGAGCCGCATTGCCCCTTGATAATGCCTTGGCTTCAAGGCTGGACAGGGGAGCAAAGTAGAGGACCGGATTTGTCGATGCCCTCAGTCAAGTCCAGCAGTTCATCAACCTCACGCTCGGAACTCGGATTCGATCGAGAGCCATTGGTGCTGAGCCGTGTCGTCGGATGTTGATTTGCGGGCCGGCGAGTTAGACAGTTAGACCATTGATCTGAACCGTCGTCATCTCGAGCTTGTGTCGACGGGCTGCTGGGGACTACCTGTCGTCTGGACACAGGCAGAATCGAAGTCTTCCAGAGGGCCGCCCCGTTCCCGTGACTCAGCGTTTCAGGTGCTTCATGCCAGCACAAATGGCGGGCCCTCTGCCCGTTGCATCTAGATCGTGACGGGAGCAAGATGGCCTGGGCTAGCCCTCACGGTGCTTATCTGGGATGTTCTCCCACTCAGGGCTCTCTGAAGAGGAGTCCAGCCCCGATTCTTGCTTGGCCTGCCGTACTGGAAACGTCTCAAGTCCTTGCAGGCACGGACCAGCATCGAGCCCACGACGTCAAGTGCTTTAGATCGGATGCTCGGAAGGGAGTGTAGCTACCCTGGTCGAGCCGTCGCCAAGCTTTTGGCTGCGACCAGGGTGCTTGCACTCTGCAGCAGGTCAGTCCGGCCGCCCGTCCCCTCTCACTGGATGAACGGGCGTGGCGTTCACCTTGTGAAGCCTCAAACACCATAACGAGCCCACTATCGACGTGGGCCGTGGGATGGGAAGAGGTGTCATCCCGCTTGGCAGCTTTAAGCCGCTGGCAGCAAAACCAGGTACGGAGCAATCAGCAGCACATGGCTCGGAATACTACTCCAAAGACGGAAACTTTGTTTAGGAAAATCGCCATAGTATCACTCTTATGTTATATAAACCAAATCATAAGTCAGAGGTGAGTAAGACTCGAGAGCCAAAGAGACGCGCACGCTGCAGAAGCGTGGTTTCGGAAGAACAAGCACAGGGACCACGAGGGCTTACGCTCTGGGCAGATCGCCTGCCGTCCCTCCTGTCGATGATACCCAACCGGTGTCAAGTCTGCCCCAAGGCCCAGAGAGGGCCAAGTCCAGCTCGTCCTGCTAGGGATCTAAATTCCTGCCTCGATTGACTCGTAATGATGATAAATACATCTCTTTGGCCAACAAGACCCCCATCTGAGGAATGCTCGCCTGGGATCGCATTAACGCCCGTTGCATCACGCGTAGCCCCGGCGAATGCCATCCCCGAACCTCCTTTGCACCCGTGAACGCCTTTCATTATGCATGTAGCCCCCGATTCGGCTGCGAGTCACTTGCCATCTTATTTTGACCATCGAGCATGTCACATCTGACAGACATGCATGTTCGCCATAACATCAAAAGTCCTGTCAAGGCCACGTCCCGGGCATCTTGTGTGGTCATACTTGTGTGTTCTCTTCTTCCGCCGGACCCTCTAGTCCGGCGTCGGCCTTGTGGTTGGGGCCATGTCAGGCTAGCCCATGTCTCTTACACTGGCAGCTTGAACTTCTTGCCCTTCAGTACCTTGTTGTAGTAGACCCAGAAGAAGTCGCTGTACATGACGGTCTGGATAAGACCGGCGACAACCGCGATCCAGTCCACCTTGTGGCCCTCCTCGGCAAAGTATCGGTATATCCAGTTGGGGATGTACAGCGCGCGGTAGAGACCCAGCGCGAACAGGTAGTGGGTAGTAATGGTCTCAGCCTCTCCCGTGCGCTGCAGCATGAAGAGCTGGGGCATGATGGCCACCGACTCGAGCCAGATGGAGAAGGCCCACAGGATCTCCGACACGGTGTACTTGTATGGCAGCAGGATGGCGAGCACCGCTGCGCCTCCCAGCAGATATTGAACGCGGAAGGTGTCGACGTTCGGGTCGTTGGTGGGCTTGTACGCTGTCGTCATGAGGTAGATGATGTAGCCCTGTGCGCCAATGAAGGCGATCTTGAAGAGGAGGTTGTAGAGGCTGTTTGTCTGGAACAGGTCTGTCGGGAGACTGGTCAGCCGTTGCAAGGGCAGCAGGCATGGGCGGTGGGTTTCACCAGGACGTACCAAGATATCTTGTGACGTAGACCAGAAGATAGAGGGCTTGTGACTTGAAAGAGATGCCGGAGCAGCTCTGCAAAGGTCATTAGTGCGTGCAGTCGAGGTTGGTCCTGCGGAAGTCACTAACGCTCAGGTCGATCATTTTGTGAAGGAGAATGAAGATGGATCCCAAATGGGAGAAGTCCGCTAAGAGGCGCATGTCAGTGCTATTCCATGTTTCCAGCTGAAGCCATCGCAAGGTAGAAGCCAAGATACGCACCTGCGACGCGGAATACGTTCAACATCTTGAATTATACGGCCGTAGCAGCCTCGCCTTTTGATTGGATTAAAGAAGAGAGTGTTGGTTGACCATGGGAAGCCAGAGCGAGCTCGATCGTGGATTGAGCGTTAATGAGAGCTGATGGTTATCGAGATGCGAGATGCCAATTGAGTCTGGGACCTTTGATCAGTTGGGGCCAACAACAAAATGACGACCTGCCAGCTGTGGGCTGAGGGAGCTCTGCTAAAGGACACGAACGCGATTTGCTTCTGATTGGATCCCTGCTGGAGGACCGCTAATTTGGAAACAGAAACAGGAGCAGCTTCTTCCTTCCTGCAGCCTGCAGGAGTGCACGGATCACTGTTCAGGAACCGAAGGGGGCCATGTCATCTAGCACCACCGCCGGGCCGCAGCTGAGTCGTGGTGCTAGGCATGTACTTCGCCGCACTGGCTGGGGCAGCCCCCAAGTAAAGTACCTTCCTACTCGCTCACCTCGCGCTCAACGGCTTCAGCGGCTCATCGCGCCGTGGCGTACAAGATTACCAATCCTTGCTCCAGGTGATGCCTTCTTAGACGTCAGTCGAAGCTTCGACGGTCACAAGGCGAAGGCCATACCAAGCTGACCTTATTGCCATAAAATTAATTCAAGAGATTTCCAACCTCCACACCTACCAACCCTCAACTGCATACCATCTTGTGAAGGCTGACCTATCTGAATTGACTGCATCTCTCATACCGTAACTTCACTTCGGCGTTGCCCCTCCCAGCATCACTAATCAGCCTTGGGGCGAGACTGTCCCTACAAAGAGAAAGGCTCACAGGAGCTCCTCCAACATACAACCTGCATTTGCTCATCCTTAATATCCAGCGCATTCCTGGCCGAACACCATGGCCGAACCAGAGACAGAGCCTCTCCAACAAGAGGCGCAACAGGCGCCAACACTCACAATCACCGTCACTAAGGGTGGCAAACCCCTAGACACATTCCACCTCCCACCAGACGCCATCCTGAATGACCTCCTGAACGCCTGCGAAGACCACCTCGCAGACTCACCAGACAAGTACGACTGGGACAAGGCCAAGTTCATCGCAAAGGGCAAGATGCTCAAGGCCTGGGAGAACGGCGAGCAGCCCATATCCCACCTGGACGGGACCAAGGTCTTCCTGCAAGTCCCCACCCTGCAGGCCATAAAGGACCTCCAGGACTCCTCCTCCGCAGCCCGCGCGCGAGAAGCCCGCCGCCACGCCCAAAACACCTCCGCCGCCCGGCCCGTAGCAGCACGGCGGACCAGGCCCGACCCGGCGCGCGCCCAGGCCGACGCGCAGTACACCTTCCTGCGCGTGGAGCCCCTGCAGGGGTACACGAACCCGGAGCGCAGCCGGGCGTTCCTCGAACGGCTCAAGAACGACCCGGGGATCCGGGCGTCGATGCGCAAGCACGAGTTCACGGTCGGCTTGTTGACGGAGATGGACCCCGCGGCCAACACGCAGTCGAGCCACGAGGGCACGACGCGGCTGCTGGGCTTAAATCGGAACCACGGGGAGGTCATCGAGCTGAGGCTGCGGACGGACGCGTACGATGGGTACAGGGACTACAAGACCATCCGCAACACGCTGTGCCATGAGCTGGCGCATAATGTGCACGGGCCGCACGACCGGAAGTTCTGGGATCTGTGTCATCAGATCGAGAGGGAGGTGCAGGCTGCGGACTGGAAGAGCGGGGGGCATTCGGTTGGCGATGGGGATTATTACGAGTCACCTGAGGATGATGTCCCGGATCATGGGGGCTGGACGGGCGGGACATACGTCCTCGGCGGGAGCAACGCGGGTGGTAGCGATGGCGGCGGCGCCTTGAGCAGGAGGGACGTCATCGCGAAGGCCATCGAGGAGCGCATGAAGAGATCACAGTCAGAGAACCCGGACGGAGGCAGCGGCAGTGCGGGCCAGGGAGGCAGCAGCGCGGCGCCGTGAACAGTCTGCGCAGCAAACTCCCTGGCATCTCAAGGAGAGCATGATCGTCGATCTTCGAGCCTCCGCCCCGGAGACAAAGCGAAACCATACCAGGCCAGGAGAATTGGCAAATTGGTCCCTCAACGAAGGCTGGAGGGCGATTTTTTCGGGACTGGCCTTTCTCAAGTGTATGCCCAAGAGACGAAGAAACCTTACGAGATCCATGGTCCAACGCGCAAGCCTGCCCATACCCAAGGAACAGGGAGCGAATTCGGGAAAGATCTGATGAGCGACTCTCGAAGGGGAATCGAGCTCGAACCCACCCCAGGGGAAATGGCAGGCGTGGCGTAAGGGCATATCAGAGCCAAAGCGCATCTGAACTAGGCCAACTCGTCTCCGCCCCGGGTCGAGGAAGGACAGATCTCGTGGGATACAAGTCAAAGACTATGGGCGGAGAGGTCTCCTGCCAGCCGATGATACGGTCTCCGGGGTATCGAAAGAATCATTTATTGCGTCATGTGAGGGAACTCTACCAGCACACGATACTACCTGCGGCCTTCCGGGGCATCACTTGACTTCGTCTCAACCCGGACAGAGGCGAGCACGCCGCACGGCTCTCGAACGCCCGCATGGTCACGCGCACAGCACGAGGGGAGAAAAAAGCATGGCATTGCTGGAATGAGCAGCAGCCCTGCGTTGAGGAAGGCCACATCTCCGATGTTGCTCTTCAGAGAAGCATAGCCCTTGGAGCGAGCATTTGGAATTACGGGTTCGGTTCCATTAGATGGGAAGGCAAACTGACTGGGCCTGTGATATTTCGAGGGGACTTTGAGGTTTGAAATGATGAACAGTTCAATTATTGCTGGTGTTAGCTTTGCACATAGAGCCTCCATGATGATGAGCAACTTCAATCTATCGGAAGAATAGCAACCGGCACAACTTTGAACACGATATAATCGTGTGCCTAACCGTAAACTCGCAAATTTGTATCCAGAAACGAGCATTGCATAGGGAATTGCAGTAATTGTTTGACGTTTCATCTATACATGTATTCAGGGTATCATAAGAGCTATGCCTAATCGCGTACAGTCTTCTAGGTATGCATGTTGTGCTGCTGCTGCTGAATGCTAAATGCTGCTGCAACCTCAACCTCGTGACTTAGCGCCAAGCCTGGCGCCGGCAACGTACCAACCGCGGCGACGGGGGCTAATTTAGGCCTGGTTCCAATCCGTCCGTGTCGCCGCAGCGCCGTTGGAGGATCGTTGCCGAAACCTTAAGCCAGGCCACGCCGAGTTCCGGATTCGACGTCTTCTGTTGTTCAAATGCTCCTCCTCTTCCTCCGTGCGCCGTTGTCTGTGAAGAAGAGGGGCCCTCCAAAAAACAAATACCATCATCCAAAACGAACGCCATCGCTATGCTAAATAGACAAGAGTCGTTCTTCCTTCGCGCCGTCACGCCGGTTCAGCGGGTGGCGGGCGAGCCTGCTGAAGCGCGACGTATGCGCCGCTTTCCTCTGGAACTCGCGGGCGGCTGCGCCCCGGGAGGACTGCCTCGACGGCGGTGCGCCGGGCGCCTAGGTCCTAAAGGCACCCATTTCGGACTGCTGAGAGGACCGGGGCGATGGAGAATCGCGTGGGTGTTAACGTGTGAAGACACCCCAGGAGTCTCCGCCGCTGCCCCAGTACGCAAAAACCGACTAGGGCAACAAGGGCCAGATCAAGGCTGTCCCATGCTGGTAAGAGCCACAGATTGCGGTGTAAGGATTCCCAAGCCTCGGTTGCAGATAGCCTCTAGCCCTGCAGAACCCATTCCTTGACTTCAGGATCCCAGTGGTGGCTAAGAGCAAGAACAGGTTAGTGGGCTACTAATTTCATAAGGGCGGTAATTGGAGGACATACCCTTGCCATTCCGTCGTCACCAGAGCCTTCTTTCCATATTCGCTCATCAGCACCGTGTCGAAGGCATACGGCACAATGGCGGGGACGCCCTCGAACTCGGTCTCGCGCATGGGGTACAGCTCGGTGGTCTTGTAACGGTGGTTGTTCTTGCACGCCCAGACGCCCGGCGACTTCTCCGGGTCCCGCTCTGCGAGGCCGGTGATGTCGATGAACATGCCGTTGCTCGTGTCGATCCACCGCGCGTCGATGACGTTCATGCCGTTGCCGCGCACCCGCTCGACGTGGTTCGGGTTCACGTCCAGCAGGTATACCTTGCTCTGCTCCTCGCCGGTCCCCTCGTCGACGTACCGGTACTCGTGCATGGTGCGGTTGTAGTGGTCGCCCAGGTATTGGAGGGTCGAGGCCGTGACCTGGACGTCGAGGTCGTAATCCCAGGGCATGATCTGCCCGTTCCACCACCACCCCAGCAGCGTGCCGTGCGCGAGCCATGTGTCAATACCCAAGGCGCGGAATACTGACACATAACTCCGAATGAGGTGCCGCAGCGCAACACGGTGCGCCTCGTAATCGACCTCGCCCTGGAAATAACGGCCGTCGTAGTGGCCCAATGCCTCCGAGCCACCGGCCTCGAAGAAATACTTTTCGCCTCCCTTAGGTTTGTCGTCACCCCATCTTTTCTCAGGCCTTTTCTCAGGCAAACTGAGTACAGTCGTGGCCAACGAGCAGGAAAGGAGTAGCGTCTGTAAAAGCTTCATAATGGCGGATGAGGAAAGTTTCCTTTTATTTAGAACAAGACAAAGTCGTCAGCCCAGGCTACCGGCTCTGAGGTAGCAGGCGAAAGTGCAAAGCGAGAGACTGTATAATCGAGGATTCAACGCTGATGAATATACAGAATAACAAAAACAGAGGTGTTTGCCGGAGAAGCCGGTCAGGATTCGTTGATCTGCGTCCAGAGATTCGGTCGAGTGCCAGGTCTCGGCTGTCGACAGAATACGAGCTCGCAAATGGTATCGTAGAGCAAGGCGGGTCCGTAGCTCGGTGTTCAAACACAGAACGTGTGGGCTGGACTCCCGGATAGGATAAGAGGGCTCCTCGATGAGGTGGATCAGCAGGAAGCTGCCGCGCCGGAGTTTCAATGGGTCCTAAAAAGCTCGAGGTGGTTCAGCTGGCCGGGCGGGAGGACAGTCTTGTGTGATGTCCACGTAGGTAGTGTTGATGGTGCAATTTGTCGATGTCCTCGGCGCAGTATGACGGCTGTGACGGCAGGTTTCAATGCTCGGTTAAGAGTACGGAGTACGACAGGCGAGGCGGATATCTATATGTACAGATAGCCGACATGCGGTGAGGAGTGGGTCGATGACCAGAGCCTCTCGGTCGTGTGCCCAGGCACTGCAGCGTGATCCACCAGGTCAGGTCGGGTCGGGATGGATGGATCAGGGATGCTGTAGGAAGCAGGCAGGGAATCCTGTGGGTTTTTGGCGATAGGGACAGGCGGGAAGTATTCTGACAAGAACTTGGCGAAGGACGGAAGGGAGGCGCAAGCAAAAATGAAAGTGGGAGGATGCAGGCAGGTAAAAGAAAGCAAGAACGAGTGAGGCTTTGCAGTTGACAGACAGACAGCCAGACAACCGGGTACATGTACGTGGAACCAGGGGGGGTGGCTCGGTGTGGAATTGCGTACACAGTAAGACAGCCCAGTTCGTCTGGAGGGGCTGGACGGGTTGACGACGGCATCAACCAGGGCCTCAGGCGTGTCAGGGAACAGGATGAGAGAGAAGTGGGCCTTGCAAACATCTGATCCTGGGGCAAGAGATGGGATTGCAGATGCAGATTGATGCTGGCTGCTGGCTGCAATGCACGGCAGGTGGCGTGCTGAGTTGATGCTGCTGTGCTTTGAAATTCTAAAGATACTCGCTTGCACAGCACGGCAGGTACAGTAGCACACATCAAACTCTGATTCAGAGTTGTTGTTGCTGCGGGTTTGATCGTATAATACTGCCTGCCATGCACGTCCATCATCATCCTCATCGCTACCATGTTTCCAGAAGTTCCTCGAAGGGGGTGCATTGGGGCCTGGCAGTCTGCAGTTCCCGTTCTGCAGTCTGTAAGTGTACAATCCATGGATGTTATTTAGTTTGGAATCTGAGTGGTTGTCAGGTCGTGTGCCTGGTTTCCTTTTTTCCTCAACGGACAAAACGGCATCATCGATATCTCCTTCTGTCCACTGACTGTCGCGTGCACAATCTCCTGTTCCGTTCTTTCCGACATTGGTTGCAACCAACAGAGTGAGTAAACCCCTGCAAGCCCAGAGGCGTACGCGTCTTGGCGCTTATTCGTCATGGAACAGGGTCACACAGTGACATGGGCCCGGAGACGGAAAGAGGATGCAGAATTTATCATTTTAGCAGCAGCCCCCGTAACCCCCATCGCAAGAGCCTCCATTCTTGCCCATCACCACCCAAACTCGCGCTTAATCCAAACTCTATTTGGAACGGGGTCCTATCGAGACGCGTCCACCGAGAGGAAAAGCTTGCACGGGCTTGACTCGCCATCCCGTCCGATACCGTCCACAGCCCTGCAGTAATCAATGCCATGGTCCATCCCGTCTTGTTGCTGTCCGTCCTGCAGTGCCATGCCTCGAGAGGGGCCCCAACAAACTGTGCCTGTCCAATGGCCCTCGATGGCTCTGGCAATACCAAGAAAGCCAAGTTGCGCTCGCTGACTGCCAAAACTCCGACCCTCGACCTGTCGCTGCGGAACACCAGCCCATGATCGACGGCCTCAGGGGCTTCTCAAACCAGCCTGAACCATCAGCCTGCCAGCAGAGCAGCACAGGCCTGGGACAGCTGTGCGATGACTTGCTGCAGCCAGCCCACAAGGCCGGCGCCACCTCACACAGCTCAGTCAGAGTAATATCATACCGCGAATTGGGTGACGCGCGGCCCCGTCACCGCACGTTAGCCCTCTCCGCTGGACCTGTGACGGGCCCTCGGGTGTGTCCTGCCCACCCGCCCGTGACCTTTTAAAAGACCCGCCGCTCTCCGGGGGCCATTTCGCCGTGGACCCTATACGGCTGTTGGTCGACTTTTTTGGGGGCAGGATCTGGCAACTAAATTTGATGCGGTGCTTTGCCTGACGACTCCTGCTGTCTCGGAGCCGCGTAACAGCAACCCATGCCCAGGGCAGGGAGGTAGGGGGCACAATCGCTGGCTGCCGTTTATCCCGGCCCCTTGGGTCCCACCGGCGTGGCATTGCCGCGGGAGGGGCGAAGCAAGTGTCGTGGTGACGCCCGACCACGACACCCGACCCGGCCGTCCCCCACGCGGGATCCGACGACGACTCAGGTCCTACCTCTGCCTACGTACGGTGAGTGAGTGTGTGTTTGCTGCGTAAGGCTCCGAATCAGCCCCCAACAAGCCTAAGCTCCTGGATCGTCCACACAATCCAGGGCACCGCAAGCCAGCAACTGAGATCCAGCCCTGCGGGTTGGTTCCGCAGGCGGGGCCAAGATCATCAGTGCCAATTTATCAAAGCCACGGCAGTCGTCTCCAGAGATCTGCCCCTCAAAATGCCTATCAATCTACAACAGCAACGAAAAACCTGTTCTGCCCAACTAGTCGCACAATGGGGCCTTTTGGCTGAACTGGCTGACTGGGCTTGGGGCGGCGGCGCATTTGTGCTGTCTCTGTCTGTGACATGTCTTGTGCTACCGACGCCCCAATATGCCACTATGTATGCAGCCTGCCCCCAAAAAGCCTGATCCTTCCGACGATCTTCACCAATTTGCATCGTGCAAAGTCCCGGCAAAACGGCACTCTGCCCAGCAATCATAAGACCAGTGAGGAACCTCGATATTCTGGGACAGTTTGCCTTGGCCAGCTGGGCGTGAATATGTCCCGCGCCTATCGCAGTCATCCTCTCGTGCCTCGACGCCGGCCAATTGGGGCCGGGCCGTCTCGACAACGCATTCGAGAGAGCCCGCCCCCTCCCCCTCGGTGCGGCTTTCCGGAGGGAGTGCTCCTGCAGGAAAAGAAATCTTGCTGCCTGTGTGTGAGTGAGAGGATTCAGCTCGCTGGACTAGGCGCTTCGCATGCCGCCTCCCAAGACCCGTCATTATGACACCGTAGATCTGACAACCTGCAAGTCCGAGCCGCTAAATGATCACTTCTGACTTTTGTCGGAACACCTTCGACTTGGCGGGGGCCCTCCGCCTGGCCTTGGTTATTCCTGTCCGTACTGGGGCTGACTGGGGCGCATTTTCGTTCTGATCCTGTGTAGCCTATTGTAACAGACACACAACGGCTGTCTCGATGTGCTTGCTCTCTGAACATTAGCCCTGAGGGGAAGGCACTTTATTCGTCAGCTGTTGTTGCAAGTGCCTCAGAGGCTCGGGCGAAGAGATGTAACTCAAAATATGACTTGCAGATGCCTGGATGAGAGTGAGGGTGTCGAGACGAAGAGGTTCTTGTAATGAGTTTACCTTCTCGGGAACTACCCGACAACTAAAATACTTGCTCGGAAGCAAGCAGTGAGGCTCGCATCCACTTCATTCAACGAGTATCAACTCCAGACTGAGGTAATGTTCATCCATTAGGGAGTCGTACATCAAAACGAATCTCCAAAGCTTGCTCGGGTAGTGAGCAGTACTCACTATTCAACCTCTTCCTACGGCCTACAGAATGGTCTCCTACAGAATGGTCTATGGGATATTCTATTACTAGGGTTACAACCTCCCCTACAACATGACCTACATCACATATATTATTACTATAAGACCACTACATCTTCAAAATGTTATATGTCACACTAGAGCCTCTATAGTTTACCTAACTTATTTAATAGAGGCTATCTTAGATAGTATTAATTAGGTAGTCCTCTAAGACTTTGTCCTTAGAGTACTGTTCTTATAAAGGTTATCTTATGAGAAGTTGTCTTAGTTATCTTATGAGACGTTATTCCATCCTAGAGGAGGCTATGAGGCTGTCCTGTAGGAGGCTATCTTGTAGGAGACTGTCCTATAGGAGAGGCTGTCCTGAAGGAGGCTGTCTTGGAAGATGTTAACACAATAGAAGCTGATTTCCGGAGGAAAGAGAATGTATTATCGCTATGTATGTGGTTAGCCACTAGCCACACAATCTAGTAGTTTCAGTCCCCCCAAGCGCCTCATACCCCCACTGAAAAGGCCTTATGGCGGTCTTCGCGGACAAATAAAGCACGCCATAGTCGAATGGACTCCAGGTATGGAAATTGTCTTCCATATTGCTCCGCCTTTCTTTTCAGGATTTTTGGACAGCGATGGATATGCCTTCCCAAGGGAGCCAATGTAAGGTGCGTGAGCCATCGGCACGAGGCCTCCAGTACCTGTATCCTTTGAGGATTGAACAAGACCTGATTAGACGGGTCACTCTTCTCCCGATCGAGAGGAATGAGCCAGTGCAACACCAGAATTCTCAAAGCGACGAGCTCGCCCGGTGTATTCATGACCTCCCTAACAGAAGGCGGAGTGCAGTTGACTTCCAGGTGGTGCAGCTTTTTGCTCGTCAATAGCAGGCTCTTCAATGCAGGTTGGTCAAAGTCGGCCCGGTGGATGTCGAGAAAAATGAGGTCGGGGAAACTCAAGTTGAAAGATAGCGGCCTCCTCTCCGAGCGCGGGGGCGTTCCGGATATGGTCAACTGTTGAAGGGTGGGGGCACAGAGGCGCAGAATACTCTCGCAATAGAGTGAGCGACTCAAGGTTTCATCGACGTCATCGTTCTCAAGCAAATGAAGGACAAGGCTGGTAATGGGCCAGGATACTCGAATGCGAGGACAAATGGCTGACATTCTGGCACACAGCTCGACGTTTCGAACGGTGGATCCGACCAAGCTGTTGAGCAGGCTTTGGCTGATCGTGACCTCCCAAAGGTCCGAGAACTCGAGATTTGGCAGGCTTGAAATGACCTGATGTATAACGGGATCGTAGTAGGCCTCAAAGTGGGCAACAGTTTCTCCTAATTCTGGCTCTTCATATATTCGTTCCCAATTGCATCGCATCGCGTTGCGGGCATCCCAAGGGTTGACGACGATTTTCCGAACGCACGCCCCGAGCGAGGGTGTCTGGGTCTGTCCCTGAATCCTGCGATTCTGCAGCCTCTCGAAGGCCTCTGCATTTAGAAAGGCGAGGATTCCATTGTAGCAGTTTGGACGCCAGTCGACGGTCACGACGCGGAAAAGGACGGTTCGGGCAAGCTGTCGGAAGCTTGGGCTGAGCAGGGCGAGCGGCCTGAAGTCAACTCCGCTGTCGATCAGGTCTTCGACAATGAGGGCCAGGATATCATCTGGAAGACGGAAAAGGGTGCTGTCCTCTCGTATCTTCGGATGTATTTCCATGGCGTCGCATAGCGGCAGAGGCTTGAGCAGGTCGGACGAAGGATGCATCTTGAAATGTGGTTAAAGCTGTAGCCGGACAGGGGGCAGCCTGGCCGTTATCGGTTTGTGGGTGAGTGAAAGGACAGGTAAACATTGCGCGATGGAACGAGGAGTACTTAAGGACCTTGTTAGTTGGCAGGTGTCCGTCACTGGTAGAGGAAGGAGCAGAACGGAGTTGTCTGCTCGGGTGCCCGGCCATGACATCTTCCAGCCTCCTGCCAGACGACCTCCTATAGGTTAAACTGCGACGCAAACCTCCCAGAGGATGGCCTCCTATACGCAATCCTCCTGTGGCATAAGTCCCTAGGGATAGCCACCCATAGTATAAGAGAGCAGGGATTCGCACCCGCAAAAGCAGAGGGTACATCCGAACTAGTCATCTTATATGGGGTTATCCTGTGGGGCATACATCCTATAGGGAAACTTCCTATAGTACGACCTCCTACGGGACATTATCCCATAGGAGGTTATCCAATAGAAGGTTGTCCTGTAGGAGGTTGTCTTATGAGAGGTTTTCTTATAAAAAGTCGCCTAGGTGTTTTGCAGCGCTCGGGTGTACTCTCCGTTTTTTAGGGTGCGAATCCCCGATCTCTAGTATAAATTCACAAGGAACAACATCCTTTAGAACGGCCTCCTACAGAACAACTTACAGCCTCCTATAGGACATTCTTCTAGCTAAGAGCTTCCTAGGTCAGAATCCCCTACGTAAGAACCTCTTAGGTGATTACCTCTAATACTAGTATGATATATTGCTGTGACCTTCTATAAAAATATTTGTTATAAGATCATCTCCTAGAGTGAGACCCATAATACGATGACCTTCTGATCTTCTAGTAGCTAGAAGGCCCTGCGACTTCGGACGTATACGGAATGAGAACGAAACCAGTGAACAGAGGCAAGTGCACAGTGTAAGTCAGTTTGAATTGATAGACTCGTCTCAGGGTAGAGCTCCGGTCTGGAAATGAAGTATAACGGCGTTTGATGCGAACTATCCGGTAAACCAAGATGCGTCTGACAACAGAGTTGGGTCAGTACTGAAGCAACATCCAAGTCAAGCACGGCAGTGAGCTCACTGTTCCTCTGGCAATCCCCCGGATCCCTCGCACCGTTCTCTGATTTTTCGACCCGATTTTGGTTGTCCGAGACGAAAATGGCTTGTAACACCAAAAGAGGGATATCGAAAGCACGATGCAAGAGGGAAAGAGAAGTGAGCTCGAAGGCCATCGGATATCCCTCTACGGTTCTTGGAAACTCGGTGACGGTGAACTACAGAACTTGCCAGAAAGTGACGATCCTACGAAGCCAAATTAGTGACCAGAAAGGCGCGCAAATATCGGAGAGACGTACCTTGGACATTTTTTTCATATTGCTCTTCTCCTTCATTTCGGATTTGGACAGGTCCGGAAAGTCGATACGATATGCTCGTCTTTGATAAGATTCAACAGTTTCTCAAAGTCTTGGGAAGCCTTTGGGGGCTACCAGGACTGGTCAAGAGAATCCACCCATAACGGCGAAGGATGCATGTCTCAGAGTATAATTCCGGGTACTGAGTACTTTGGGACTTTCTCCGGATTGCTTGCATGTCAACCGAAGTGAAGAAAAAAAAACCATGACCTAAAGGAGGCGCACACAAAGCATGAAATCATGCCTTACGCTCCTTCTCGCGGAGACGAGCTGAAGCGTGTTTGTCCCGAGAAGCATGTCCGGATCTTATAGAAATATCATGGTCATTTTCACCTTGTCAACCAAGGGGTGGTAGCGGCGATCGTGCTGGGACGGGTCTTTGGGTATCCGCACACTCAGATGCAAAGAAGGAGCGTGATGCAGAAAGACCAGAGTGGATCGGTCGTCTCGCGATCTCTGCTTGATTACACCCTCCAAACGGCTTTGCTATTCTCCGTGACGCCTAGCATGGTGAAGTTGACCAATCTTTCTCGGCAGCCAGGACGTATGCAAGCAGCTGACAGTTGGGGTTCTATGGTAGCACGGCCACCAGACTGGCAGCGAGATCACCACACAGAAGGAAAATCAACATTTGATCGTTGCAAGAATTTAGACCTGAATTACGCTGCAGTAAGCAGTCGAAGAGGTAAGAACCCGCTCGAGGGGAACTACAGGCAACGCGAGCACAGTTCTCATGTATCCTCGCCACGTGTCCGAGCCAGATCATTCAAGTCCTCATGTCGACTTGCCCCCATCGACGGCGGAACAAATTCGCGCCATAGCATCTTTGTAACGTAGATCTATCATACTGCAGACCAACTAGCGATCCCAAACTCGTTTTATGGGACCACTCAGGCCGACCAGGGCGGCAGGGCGGACGAAGTCACCATATTGCCTGCAGTTGCGCTACATGTAGCAAGACAGCCGAGATCACGATGCTCATCTTCCACGCCCTTGGGATTCCACAGCCGCACCCTTCTCAGGCAGCTCACGTGTGAAGCCTCTCTCTCACTGACTGGGAGTCACTCCTGCAACCAAGCCTCCGATCAAGACCACAGCATCATGACTTTGAACCATTACCTCATCTAAAGTCCTTCGCTCATTTCGTCTTTGACGACTCCGTCGGAGGCCCGGGCTTCGTGGCACTGACCGAGATATACTTCCAATGCTTCGTACCAGGCAACCCGCCAGCCCCCGCGACCGTGTTGATAAAGAACCTGTCAAGACAGAGAAGCTTGACGACAAAGTAAGGGATGATCGCCATCCAGTAGAACAGCCTCAGCATGGGCCGCACATTGTCCGTATAGTCCTGAATATCGACATCCACAAAACCCACGTCCTCGAGCGTCCTTCTGAGGCGGCCAGGGCTCATCAGGTCGAGCGGCATGGCGCTGTACTTGACGACAAAGTCCACGTCCCCCTGCAGCCCGCCCGCCTCCTTGGAGCTGGCGATCTTGGTCTCGTACTCGAACTCCACGAGCCGCCCGCCCGGTTTCAGGATCCGGAAGAACCCGCGCAGGACCTTCTCCAGGTCGGTCGCGTGCACAAGCGTCTCCATGGTGTACACGCCGTCGAGGGAGGCGTCGGGGATCCACTCGAGGTTGTGGTAGTCGGCCCGCCGCACGGTCACCTGTCCTTCGGATAGCCCGGACCGCTGGATGTTCCTCCGCGCCTTCTCGACGTGGTGCTCTACCACGTCGATGGCAGTGATCCTCTGTGGTGGCTCGTCAGCTGCTGAACTCGGGGTTAAGGGGATCGCGGACAAAAGTACACACCAGTCCACGACGCGCCATGTAGAGAGCAACGTGGCCGATCCCGCAACCAGCATCGAGAACGGAGGCACCCTCTGGGAGGTTGAGGCGCTCAAACATTTTCTGCTCCATCCTGCGCAGGGCAGGTGTGATGGGGAAGGGGAACCATGTGTCGGTGTCCCTGCGACCAGTGTTCTGTGTTAGCCGGCGCGACTCAACAGAGTGAAAGAAGCAAAGAATTCCATATGACTTGGATTAGGCATTGCTAGGAGAGGAAGGCGAAATGTCGAATGTTCGGTCAACGGCGTTGGGTCCAACCGACTTGCAGATACTTTAGAAAGTCCATGGCAGCAAAGCACACACAAGTTGCCAAGTCGCTGCCACGAGACAATCTGAGTATTTGCCAAGTCAACGCTCATTCAGTGAGCACACATGACAGTAAAGGATGTCCTTGGAAAACCATTCGAGCGGCAGGTCCTTTGGCCAGCGGTAAATTGGAGGGAGCATTGTAAGAGGCACAGAACTGACCAGTAGCCAAAATGGCGGGTGCCGCCCAGCACCAGCCTATAGCCGATGCGAGACTCGAGTGACTGGTAATAGGACTGGAGGTGCGGGTTATCGTTGATGAGAGGCTGGGCCTCCGAGCCTTTCGAGGCCATGTTGGGCGACAGGATGCTCAAAGTGTTGCTTTCAAATAACCAGAGTCGAGGTGATTGTGCCGGAGATTGTGATCGAGTAGGTGCTGTTTAACACGCAATGTGGAAGCAGCACAGCTACACAGCAGGTTGATAGCTGGTAGCTTATGATCGTGGCATGAGGCAGGACGCGTATTATGAGCAGTATAGCTTTCAAAGTCCTTGGGAACGAAGTGAGTGAGGTTATGGGTGCAGTCAGCCACTCTTGTGAGCAATGTGGTAGATCAGATGGTTTTCGACCCAAGTGAGGTAGGTATGGTAGGTGGGCTTAGCCGTTGCATCCGTTGCGGGAGCGGCCACTGTTGTACCTGCATTGCCGCCTGCGACGTTTACACCAACAGCAGGTTTCCCGAAACGAGCAACGCTCTTCCACCCGAGTCCAAGCGAACCACTCACCTTGATCGTCATGTAGACCCTTGGACCAACAGCACATATTCTCAAACTATTTTTTGGCCCCACGAGGTAAAGTGAGTGCCATTTCTAAAGTAAGGATTCCCGCCTCTTCTACAATGATATATGTGCAGAACCATCGTACAACGGTCTTGGTGATGAGGCTGATTCGGTTCTAGAACTAAAATTGCAGATGCGCAACAGATGAACCAGGGAGGATCTGGCCAGGCACATTGTACGTGGCGTGGGCATACTATTATAACGATTCTGCTGGCTAGCGAAACTCGGAATTCCACCGTATATCGAAGCTCACAGACGTGCGAATTCGTCACGAAGGCGATGTAGATCATCATACACCGTGGGTCCGGTTCACTGTCATGCGAAAGTCAGGTGCTCAGCGACACAACCTCAGGACAAGCGCTGTCAACCAAGTAATCCATTCCACTGCCGGTGGTCGAGTACAGCGTGGGTTCATCATATGGAGTCAACAGAACCGTAAATTGTTCCAAACATCTGTCACATTACGGAAGAAGCTCTAATGTAGTTAGGTTATAGTTTTCCGCTTTCGTTACAACCCCCATCCTCATACCGCCGCCTTTGATATCATAAAAGCAGCCTCGTAATACATGAGAGGATATGGAATGCACGTTCTATAAGGCAGTCCTCCCAAGCTCATCTCTCTAGAAAAACACCCACCAACTATGTGTAGCGACATTTTAACCCTGGAACTCCTGCACCTTCGACTTCTCCCACTCGCCGTCGACCAGCGCCAGGGGCACGATACCGGAGACGTGCATGTCGGGGCCGAAGATGTGCGTGTCCAGGCCAAGCTCCTGGGTGGCCGACTTCATGTTCTTCAGACCCTCCTGCCAGTTGGGACCGGCGCGACGGACCCAGATCTTGACGTTGTGCTCCTTCAGGGAGTTGGCGTATTCCCTCAGGGCGCGGATGACACCCTTGAAGGTGGAAGCGACGTTGGTGAAGTTGGCAATACCACCTCCGATGAACAGAACCTTGCCCTGCTCAGACACTGGTGCGCGCAGCATCAGGTCCAGGACAGTGCGGGCGTAGTGGAAGGTCTGCGACTCGGTAGGCGCACCAGAGTACTCACTATTGCATCATTAGCTTCCCGGAACCAAATTTTCAAAGTGAAGGGGGATTTTATCTTACCCGTAGTTGGCGAGCTCATCGGCAAAGCCAGCAGAGGCAATGGCATCGGCGTACACGACGGAAGCACCACCACCAGCGACCAGGGTCCAGATGCGCCCGTTGGGGTTCAGGACAGTCAGCTTCAGCGAAGCACCGGTCTTGGCGTCCAGCTCAGCAATGTAAGCCTCCTCCTTGGTCAGCTCACGGCCGAAGGGAGCAGGGAACTCCATCGGTGGGCCTGCATCAACGTTGACGGCACCGTTCTTGGACGCAACGTTGGTCAGGCCCAGGGCGGCAGGCGACCGGGCGATAGCCCACTTGACACCACACTCGAAGTCTGCGGTCTGGTCCAGCTTGGCAGCAAGATCCAGGAAGTGAACCGAGGCAGATGTGGCGTTCTCGTTGGGGATGACAACGAGAGGGTTGATCTCGAGGTAGGTAAACTGGCAGTCGACGTACACAGCGTACAGCCGTGTGATGAAGTCAACCAGGACATTGTGAACACCCTTGGGGACATCGGCAAGCAGAACGCTGGCGATCTCCTCGTTGGATGGGTACTGGGAGAGGTCGACGGGAATCAGAAGCTTCTTGGCCTTAGCATCGACATCACCGACATCGACACCACCCTCGTGTGTGAAGAGGATCCAGTCGCCCTGTGAAACGAAGTGGATTAGCAGGGTGCATAATGAATAGGGCAGGTAACCCGAGCGGTTTAGGAAGGTGCCGCGAGCATTCGGAAGAGATTAGGAGCGGGAGGCCGGATGCAACGGTATCAAGGAGGGCTAGAGGTGGTTGATACCGGCCCGCAGTTCGGGCTGCAGACCGCTTAAAGTGCCCATTTGGCCCTTCCGTTCGTCCGCAAACTAGACCTGCACGGGAGCCAAATTCCCTGGGTATCCACCGGCACGGAACGAGGCCAATTTTGGGCACTTATAAAGCCAAGCAGTCTTCCCGGCCCCTTCCTCCTTCCACTCCCACAAGCGTGCTCGCGGACGGACATCCGAAAAATGTGATCAAGGAGTATCCGCCATGACCAACTCAATTCGTGGGTGTGCTCGCACTTGCAGTCAACCCAGGACCGGCCCGCCTCGCCGCCGCATCAATTGGCCGAAAGGATCCCATCCGACGCGCAAAATCAAGAATGAAACTCACATCTCGGACTGAGTTGATGTTGATGTAGTACTCAGTGCCCTCAGGGTGAGGCACGAAAGGCTCGACGAGGAATTGACTCAGGACACCCTCGACGTGCTCGACCTTCTGGACCTTCCTGGCGCGCTCAGCAACCCACGCCTTGGCCTCGGCCCAGGTCTTGTTCAGGGCCAGGAGACCGCTCTTGCCTCGCCTCTTGATCAGCTGGTCAGGCTTCGCGACGAACTTGGCGCCTTCCTGGAGCAGCCATGGGTAGGTGACCTCGGCCTGGTTCAGGACATCCTCGACAGCTGCGTCCTCTGGGAAGTACAGAGAGGCGAGCCTTGGGGGAGCGTTGTGCTTGGTTGGTGGCGGCAGAGGAGAGGGCTTGATGACGGGGGCGCGGGTGAGGTGGTAGTTGAGGATGGCCTTGCCATCGGCCTCGGTAATGGACTTTGCGGACATTTTGACGCGAGATCAAGGTATGTGGTTGTGGTGTTGTGAAGTGAGTCTTCCCCCTATGGACCGTCGAAATCCACAGTCGCAAAGCCAACAAAGAGCTTGTGAATCGGGATTCCGCCCTGATTTCCTAACAAAACGCATGTTAGCATCCAGATTCCCAGCTGAGCATGGAACAGGCCCCGGCGCCAAAAAAGCGAGGCCAGGAAACGATTGAGGACCAGCACGAAGGCCGAATTGGGGCCGGCGAAGCCACCAGTTCCAATTCGCGCCCGACGAGCTCTCTGAGGTCGTCCAGGGGTGAGAATTGGCGAGGGGCATGAGGCGTATGATGCACGACCAGCTCTCACGAGGGGCAAGGAGTGGGTGCTCACAATTGAAGTCGAGATGGCACAGCTTGAGGAACTGTGGCAGGAGCTTTTGCGACGAGATGAGTGTCTCCGTTGTTTGAGTCTTGAGGATCGGTTGTTTGCTCAAGGTTGCAAGTGTGCCTGTTCAAAAAATTCGAGGACGAAGACCGGGCTCGGCTGAGCTGGATTGGGGGGTGGACTTGAAAGCGGGCGCGGGCGTGGGCGTGGAGGGAGGACTAGGTCGGGGAGCTCCAAAAGTTCACCTCACCACACTGGGCCGCGGGCAGGGTTCAGTGCTGAGAACTTTCCACAGCTGGTGTGCGAATGGGCGGGGACTGGAGGGGGAATTGCTGAGTGGCATGCAGGGGCCCAGCCCACAAGGGGGGACGGCAAAAGGTACAAGAGCCCACCCCGGACAAAAAGCTTTGGGGTGGTCCCAATCGGTGGGCGGTCTAAGTGGACAGGTACCGGTACATGGGCAGAGTCGCCTAGCACATCCGAGCTGCAACCACCACCCAGCACTCAGCACCCAGCACCCAGCGGCGGACTGAAGAGGGACGATCAGGGGTCGGACTGCGAAAAAAAGAAGACGCAGAGAAAAGCAATGCCCCGAACCAAGACCAAGGGAAGGATGCACGACCACACACGCGACCACCCGGACGGTTACGCAGCAATCCTCGCAGGTTTGTTTCTTCATTTTTCTCGGGTTATTCCTTCTCGTTTTTTTTTACGTCAGCAAGTGTCTGCCTCATCATGGAAGCCCAGAGAAGAAGCGCCAGAGTGCAATCAACCTGGGGCCTTCCCGTCGTCAGCCGCGGCAAGGATGCAAAAACTGTCTTTCGGCACCCGAGTCATTGTACTGCCAGCCTAGACAAACCCGACACACAGCAGCTTCTGTGTGCTGTTCTCGTTGTTGCCAGACCCTCAAGATACGGCGATGGCACTGATGGCAGTCCTCGGTAACCGCACGAGTCCACAGGCAGTCATCCTGTCTCCCGCTTCCTTCTCTGACTCAGCCTTGCGAGCTGCCCGTCATTATCTTCGGCACGAGGCGAGGATGAGTGTGCATACATGCTCCTCTGTCCCACCAGAGTCCGCCGGCCAACGGAACCAGGCTGGGGACAATCCGAGTCGCTACGCCGGCTGCGGGCTGGCGGGCTGGGAGGCTGGCCACGCTACACTTGACTATTGCCCTGCGTCTCTACCAATCTCTGCTTACAAGCGTGGGGGCCCGTAGAGCTCATTTCCTACCAGTCACGTCTCTCTTCTGACAGTTGGAATGCTTTCCCTTTTTGTCCCATCTCGGCACTGAGCGAGATCCTTAGGGTGTGATCACAGAGGAAAGTCAGTGTGGTGTGAGCCCCTGCCCAGTGACTTTCCTCGCCAAGTGCTCGTACGTGTAACTATTCCCGTTCGGGAAGAGAAGAAGAAGTCACTCACCAGGGTCTAACACCATCACCACCTTCCCGTTTAGATATAGCTAGTCCGTAAGGAGAAATTTATATTATCACCATTATAACTAGCAAATTATTATCTTCCGAGTTAACTATACCATCACTAAACAACTATATATACCCACCAGCTATTATAATAATACCCAAATCTCCTACTAGTTAATCTAGTAATAATATTAAGGATATTATTTTACTAGGTACACCTATATAAGTTATATTTAATAATAAAAATATACTTAATAACCCCTTTAAGCTATCTACCCCTAATATCTCTATTATCCCTACTAAACCTATTAGTTAAGCTTACTACTAGCTAAAACTAATATTAATTATACTTTTAACTAGGATAAATCTAGGAAAAAAGAAGATACCCTTAATTATAAGACTTATACTAAAGTAGAAATATACCTAATTATCTTCTATAATAATATATAGAGTAGTATTAAAGCTTATAAAAGAGTAAATTAAGTACTTTATAAAGCTATTATAGGAGTATAAGGTAGAAGGACTACTAAATCTAAAGAATTAATTATAATAAGAACCTATTTAAGATAAGCTTATTTATATCTTATTAAAGAAATATTCTTTACTATTATAATTAGCTAAAGTACTTAAGAATAAATATAATATAAAGAAGAAGAAATATAAGAAATTTTTAATCTTTTTAACATTATTTAGTATATTATATAATAAAAAAATAGAGAGAATTATAGACTTAAATAAGAACTTTAATTTAATAAAAAAGTATTAGCCTAATATAACTTAGCTAAAAACTATACTATTAATAAATTAGGAGGTATATATAAATATCTTTTAGTAAGAATAAATATAAGGTAAGGAAATTAATACTTTAATATAGAGAGAAGTTTTTATTAATAATTTTAATATAATAAATAAAGAGGAGGAGAAGTCTAAGAGTATATTAGTAAATAGATATTACTATATTATAATAGGGGAGTTAGGTAACTTAAATTATACCCTAAAAATTAGTAATATATTATTATTTTCTATTAGGACTATAATTCCTCTTCTTATAATATAATAAGTAAGAGAAGATACTAATAATATTTTAAATAATAATCTAATAACTATAGCTACCTAAATAATAAAGCCTATAAGAGTAGATAACCTTAGATTAGTATTAAAAGATTTATAAGTCTACTATAAAGGAAAAGATAATTAACTAAATATATATAATAATAGAGTAGTAATTATTTATTTATAGAAATTTATAAAAGATTTTTATAAAGTTATATTTTAGAATAATATAGGAGAAGGTTTAAAAGATAAGGTAATAATATTATAGGTAGAGAAAATAAGTAATAATTAAGGAAATAAGTAGTATTAATTATAATAAAAATATTAGTAGATTATAGAATATACTTAGTAAAATAGTAGTAGTTAGGGGCTATTTATTAGTTTAAGGGTTATATTTAATATTTATATATATCTTCCTTAAAATATATTATATAAGAATTTTAAAATATATATTTTATAATCTATAATCTACTTTATTTAAAATTTTATTATTTTATTTTTTATTTCTTTTTATATTAAGATATATAAGAATATTATTTAATATATAAGAAATTTAAATATTCTTTATTATAACTAATAAAGCTCTATAAATCTTAAAATATATTATTATTATAAGTACCAAAACTCTTATATTTCTTTAATAAATAAATAAAATTTAATTTTAACTTTATTTTTATATATAAAAAGACTTAAATAATAAATTATAAACTTTTATAGAGCTAAAAAATTATATTTTAGCTAAGAAATATTAAATTTTAGTATAATTACTAATAATATACTTTAAGATTAAGCTTTAAGCCCCTATAACTAATTATTTATTAGCACCCAATTAGTAGACTACTAATATTTTTTACAAATAACTACTATCTTTTTTCTTTTTTCCTTAACTATAATTACTATAATACTTCCTATAATAATTTAGCTATATTTCTATAGTTATTACCTTCCTTAATACCTTAGATTTTATTATATAAATTATCTACCTTATTTTATAATAATAAATATATAAAATAGCTTACTAGAAGCTCTCCTTAATATCCTTAAAAATACCCTCCTTCTTCATTTATCTAAAGCTAATTAAGAAGTTTTATAATACTATATAAATATAAACAAAGCTAATTTACACTTTAATATTATATTTAAGTATAAAGACCTTAATAATTTTCTATTTTTTCTTTAATAGCCTAAATATTTACTCTACTATAATATAAAGCTAAATATAATAGAGATTATATAGCTCTTTTATATTATATAGCTTTCTTTTCCCTTCTTTTTAATTTTATAAATAGTATTATACTAATAAAAATAATACTAAAATACCCTTCTATAAACTAAATCTAATATTTATAAGATAAAATCTACTTAGAGGAATTATAAAGCTATTCTTTATAATAATATTAAGAAATATATAATTATTTATTAAGCCCTTAGTACTAATAAATATATATATAAATAACTTATTACTTTTAATAATAATAAATATATTCTATAATATATTCCCCTTCTAATTCTACTATTTAGCTTATTTACTTATAAATATATAAGTTATAATATATATATTATTAATTATACTAATATATTTATTAAAGTATATATTTTTCCTTTAAAGCTTATACTATTTATTAAACTACTTTATTAGCTTAGAGTATATAATTACCTTATATAAAATATAAAAATATCTTAAGTAATTTTATATAATTTTATTAATAGTTAACTAATATAGTAGAAAGTAATAAATATAATTTTATTATACTTCATTATATATATATATTTAAAAGAATATTATTAGTTATAATAATATTAATAACTACCTTATATTACTTAGAAGTATATTTTCTCTTAATTATAAGAGAAGACTTTTAAAAGCTAGTTTTATTATCTAAAATATATTATAAAAATATATCTTATTACTATATAAAAATATATTTATTAACTTATTTATAACTTTTAGTCTAACTATATCCTCTTTATTAGTATTATTAATAATATTAGGAAATAATTATAACTAAACTATATATTAATTCTTAAATTCTAAAGTATTAATTATTATAGTAATAACTATTAAAAAGTATACCTATTAGATTTAGTTATTAAATATTATAGTTATAGTTATACTAATAAAGGTTAGTATATCTACTAACCTCTATTAGCTAATACACCTACTAACTAAAATACTAGTATAAATAACAAAATATATATAGATTTTCTCTTAAAGTAGTTATAATACCTAGTAGGGTAAGTAGTACTTACTAAGGCTTAGTATAGCTATATATAAGTAGGCAAATCTACCTATAGGTGAGAACTACTACTAATTTAGGAATAGGGTGCTCGCCAAGAGGATATCTACACCGGAATACGACCTGTTCGATTACCACACCACACTGACTTTCCTCCGTGATCACACCCTTAAGTTCAGGGCTCGGAGAAACCAGTCACTGAGCACCGGGCTGACTACGACACGAGCCCGTTGGCTTACTCGGTGCCCGGGTGCCCGACCGGACTCTTGCTTACTGACTGTTTCGGCCCATCCATCCCATCCCATGGTGTTGGTTGTTGCTTGCTGCTACGACTACTGCCGTGGGTTCTCTAGCCGTTGCCTCTCTAGTACGGTGGTTCGTCGAGTCGCAACGCCCCGATCTCGTTCATGCGAGGGCATCGAGTGGTGCCACCGTGCCCACCAAGGTCTTGATATTGGGGCTTTGCCATTGTTTGATGACGATCCTCTCCTAACTCATGTTGGCAGCCCTAGCGCCACGGGTAGAGGGCTAAGTAAATTTAGCTGCGACCACGGACCTGCAGGCATACGGCTTGTTCCTTTGATATTGAGCTATTCGTTTATCCCCTGAGGCAGTGTGACAGTCAAGGACAGTACTGAGCATATTACACCGTACTCAGTCAGTCGGTCAGTCAGTCAAGTGATGGTTCGACTCCGAGTAGAGTGGACAGCAAGGATTGTACCGGTCGGCATGTTTCCAGGTCTTGTGTTCTCTCTCTCGGGTTTGGGGTGGCCTTGGTGCGAGTTGCAATCATTGGAATCCAGGCCCTCTCTTCTGCCCAGCTCGGGGATGCGACTGCCCGTAGCGCTGCCCTGCAGGGACTCAAGTACCGGTACACTCCACCTTGGCACGGTCCACTGGCGCGGGCAGGGATCTGAGCTGGATCGGAGGTACCTACCCTTGCGCCCTCATCGTATTTTTCAACAAGAACTGAGCCAACAGACCAGGAACTTCCCCAACTTTTTCAGAGAGGTCCCAAGGTCACTGTCACAGCAGCTGTGCCAGTTAGCCTCCAGCTCCCACCTCAGCTCAGCTCAGCGCCGACGCAGGACTTGGAAGGGGGAAAAAGTGACGACCAAAGCGAAGGGGTCAGAGCAGACGGACCAGGAAATTCCAACAAACAGGATTGCTATCTACAACTATCTACTCTGTTCCTACTCTACAGTTAGCACATCAACTCGGGATCGGCATTGTCGCAAGAGCAGCAAGCAGCCCACCCTCCGGAACAAAGTGAGCAGCACCGGTACCCATCTCCCTCTTTCTCATCGCCGCTGCCCCTCGCACGCTTCCCTCGTCGCATCGATCTCTCCCACCCCCCAGTCCACCCACCCTTCCATCCCACCAGACCACGCTTCAGCTCCACACCGGACAGGTACTTCCTCCCTTTGACCCCTGCCTGCCCGCCCGTCTGCTCTCCCAATCGCTCCATCTCTGCCTCTGAGCAAAGCACCGCAACAAAAAAACTCCCCCCCTCTCAATTCACATACCCACTCCTGGCCATTGAGTCTTCTTTCCTGACCTCGCTTCAGCCTTAGTGAACTCGACACTTCACAGCTCTAGGACTGCTAGACGCGAAGAATTGACACAGGTATGTGCTCCCCTCGTGTGTTTTGTTCCGGCTTGTTTTTGTCTGCTTGGTTGCGCTGCGCAGCGCAAGCTGTGTGTGGGCGGTTCTGTGCCAGTGGCCCTCCGAGATCTGGAATGGCAGATCTCGAGAGGTCAGGCTAGAATTCCGGAACACCGTTGTGTTGCGAGGATATGATCGAAAAGAAAGAACAGCTTGGGATACACCGTCGATTAGACGGGAAAGTGATCAAAGCGCAAGACTGCAACGAGACCCAAAGCCAAGCTAACACAGTGCTCCTACCAGGCCTCCCCTTCAAGTTGTTCTAGAAGCCAACCTTCAGATACCCAGAACGACCATGTCTACGGCTCCTGTGAACGGCACGGCAGGCAAGGGCCTGTCTGCCAACGACAACATCACCCGTTTTGCCGCCCCCAGCAGGGCTCTCAGCCCTCTCCCCAGCCATGCCCTGTTCAACGACAAGACACGATGCTTCGTCTACGGCATGCAGCCCCGTGCCGTCCAGGGCATGCTTGACTTCGACTTCATCTGCAAGCGAACCACACCATCCGTCGCCGGCATCATCTACACTTTCGGTGGTCAGTTCGTGAGCAAGATGTACTGGGGCACCAGCGAGACCCTCCTGCCCGTCTACCAGGAGGTGGAGAAGGCAGTGGCCAAGCACCCCGATGTTGACGTTGTCGTCAACTTCGCCTCCTCCCGAAGTGTCTACAGCTCCACCATGGAGCTGATGCAGCACCCTCAGATCAAGACCATCGCCATCATTGCTGAGGGTGTGCCAGAGCGAGTGAGTAGACCCAGATTCAAGACTGCCGTGGCGCTGGCGCTGACTTGTCCTTCAGCGTGCCCGTGAGATCGCACATGTCGCCCAGCAGAGGGGTGTCACCATCATTGGCCCTGCCACTGTCGGTGGCATCAAGCCCGGCTGCTTCAAGATCGGTAACACTGGTGGTATGATGGACAACATCGTTGCCTCCAAGCTGTACCGCAAGGGTTCCGTCGGCTACGTCTCCAAGTCCGGTGGTATGTCCAACGAGCTGAACAACATCATCTCCAACAACACGGATGGTGTCTACGAGGGTGTAGCCATTGGTGGTGACAGGTATCCTGGAACTACCTTCATCGACCACCTGCTGAGGTACCAGGCCGACCCTGAGTGCAAGATCCTCGTGCTCCTGGGTGAGGTTGGTGGTGTCGAGGAGTACAAGGTGGTCGAGGCCGTCAAGCAGGGTATCATTACCAAGCCAATTGTCGCATGGGCCATTGGTACCTGCGCCAGCATGTTCAAGACTGAGGTTCAGTTCGGACACGCCGGTTCGTTCGCCAACTCCCAGCTCGAGACTGCCGCCATGAAGAACAAGAAGATGGCTGAGGCTGGCTTCCACGTTCCCCCCACCTTCGAGGCCATGCCCGAGGTCCTGAAGAAGGTCTACGACGACCTCGTCGCCAAGGGCACCATCGTGCCCCAGGCTGAGCCCGCCGTGCCCAAGATCCCCATGGACTACTCCTGGGCGCAAGAGCTCGGCCTCATCCGAAAGCCTGCTGCTTTCATCTCCACCATCTCCGACGACCGTGGACAGGAGCTCCTGTACGCTGGCATGCCCATCTCGGACGTGTTCAAGGAGGAGATTGGTATCGGTGGTGTCATGTCCCTCCTGTGGTTCCGTCGCCGCCTGCCTGACTACGCCTCCAAGTTCCTGGAGATGGTCCTCATGCTTACGGCCGACCACGGTCCTGCCGTGTCTGGTGCCATGAACACCATCATCACCACCCGTGCTGGCAAGGACCTGATCAGCGCGCTGGTCAGTGGTCTGCTCACCATTGGTTCCCGATTCGGTGGTGCTCTTGACGGCGCTGCTGAGGAGTTCACCAAGGCCTTCGACAAGGGTCTCAGCCCCCGTGACTTCGTCGACTCGATGCGCAAGGCCAACAAGCTCATCCCCGGTATTGGCCACCGTATCAAGTCGCGTAACAACCCTGACCTGCGTGTCGAGCTGGTCAAGGAGTTTGTCAAGTCCAGGTTCCCCAGCACCAAGCTGCTCGACTACGCCCTGGCTGTCGAGACCGTCACCACATCCAAGAAGGACAACCTGATCCTGAACGTCGACGGCTGTATCGCCGTCTGCTTCGTGGACCTGCTCCGCAACTGCGGTGCTTTCAGCAGCGAGGAGGCTGAGGACTACCTGTCCATGGGTGTTCTGAACGGTCTGTTCGTGCTGGGCCGTTCGATCGGCCTGATTGCCCACTTCCTGGACCAGAAGAGACTGCGCACCGGTCTGTACCGTCACCCATGGGACGACATCACCTACCTGCTGCCCAGCCTGGCCCAACAGGGCCGGCCAGGCGGCGAGGGCCGTGTCGAGGTGCAGGTGTAAGAAGAGATTGCGGAAGGAAAAGGCACATATCTAGAAGCGGGAGCCAGGATGGATGTTTCACCCTTTTTATGAAACCTCGTGTAGTAATGATTAGCTCTGGGCCGGGTCTGATGTGATTCTTAAACAATTAGAAGGCAAATGGAATTTCATGAAGACGCATGATATTAAAATGTAGACTGAACGAATGCAATATGTGAGCTCTTGGCCGCTGCAGTAAGCCATTTGTGCTGGTTAGCATCTGGCTAGCAATTATTTCTGCAATACAAATTCGATTAGATACCGGTAGACGCGATAACTCCCAATGCGCTGTGAGATGCGCACGGACCAACGGCGAGAGTTGCTCGCCTGCCGGGACCTGTGATTTTTTGGAGGGACCTTGACACTTGCGATCGTCAACATACAGCAGCTTCATAACGTTGACCTCTTTGCTCCGAAGGACCAATTCAACTGGCAGTGAGAATCCAGCAGGGCCGTTGTCCCCCTTCTTCCAAGCAACCCCCTCCCAATTGCTGCTCACGGTCCCTGGTAACGGGGCGCAAAGGTATGGACAGGAGGACCCATGTATAAGGAACTCGTTTGCATGACCCCGGAACTCACACGACCTTGCCTCTTGTCCAGGTAGACAGGACGACTCGACGAAGCTGCCCACGTTCTCGACCGCTCCTGACGTACGGCCCTACCCCGAAACCGACAAGCCATCCAACACACACGCGACCCCATCCGCCGCCCTACAAACCCACCCATCAAGATGTCCTCCCCAGCAATAAGAGCCGCCGCCGGCGCGGCAGCAGCAGCGACGAAAGGAGCCACAGCAACAGCAGCAGCGGCAACGAGAACAGCAGCACGGACAGCAGCAACAACAACAACCACAACCTCCGCAGCCCCGACCTCCTACTTCCGCATAACCCTCCACCGCTCAGCCATCGGCCTGCCCGAGCGGACGCGGGGCGTCCTCGCCGCGCTGGGCCTCCACCGCCGGTGCCAGACGGTCTTCCACCCGGCCGAGCCGCAGTTCGCGGGCATGATCATGAAGGTCAAGGAGCTCGTGCGCGTCGAGGAGGTCGACCAGAAGCTGAGCGCCGCGGAGCTGCGCGCCGAGAGGACGCCTGACCGGGGGTTTTGGGTGGAGAGGAGGGCTGGGGAGGCTGGTCTGTGATGAGGTGGCCGGTCTGGAAGGGGAACGGATATTAAAGGGATGCGGGTTATGAGAGGAGGGAGGAGTTGCTTGTCTGGGCTTTACTCGGTTACTCTCGGAGTACCGGATGATGGAAGGTGCTTGATGCTCGTTGCAAGGCGTGCGAGATGCTACGAGCGAATTAGCATCAGTACGGCTGGGTATGGCTAACGAGCGCATTTGACTGTCGTGGATGTAGAGGGTACATTGCGCTCATTGGGCTGCCACTGTCTACACGGGAGCTCAGTCAAGGCCTGTGAGGCTACGTTCGAGTGTCTACACATCCGTCTCGCTCTTGGTGTTGCAAGTGGCAGTCACGGAGCCACGATCGCTGGCTCATCTATGTACAAATCAAGCCTAGAAGAATATGCATGCCTCTACTACAGGGCGCAAACTGTCACGCACACTGAAGAAGGACCACAAAGACTATTGTACCAAGTTTCATTTGATTACTTTTTGTATACAAATACTGTATGAGTCCAGGGCCGTGAACATTACTGCGCAACAGAGCCTTGTCGACGATGACCAAAGGCGGCAGTTATCAAAGCCCCAGAACTTAACCTTCCCTTTCAATCAACCATGCCTGCGTCTCAAAGCCTCAACGGTCCACTGCGAAAAACAACACCTCACCGACAATAATTAAGAGGTGGCAGTGACCAGGACTTCCGGAGGCGCAGGTCAGCTCTTCAACGAGCAACAATATCCCCTCCTTGCATCTCAGCTCCTAACAAATACTGTTCTGAAATCATAGCGGTCACTGTTGACGATGCCTCAAACTGTCGCAATGCAATAGTAGTGACAGACCCTCAGGGAAAAACGAGATCCATCTGTCCAGCATGGAAAACCACAGCTGTGTCGTATCTTCCGTCCAACAACGGATAAAAAAACCATGATCGTACTTGTCTCGTCGTGTCAAGATCAGACAAGAAGCTTCAGACTGACCGCAATACTACACTCTCCTCATTTTTGTGCTCGAATAAGTTTCGAGAAATTCCTGACCAACCACTGCAATCGTGACTCGAAGTTCTGTCGACCTCAATATGGGGGAGAGAATGTCACCCCACCCCGGAGAGAATGTCATCCCATCTTCTTGTTAGGTCAAAGTCTGACCTCCTCGAGGCCTTCTCAACGTGGACTGCTGCTTGAACAGGATCGGAGTCATAAGAATAGGTGGAAAAGACCAGTCGATATCGTCGCCCAGCTGAGTGAGCATCAAGTAAGTGTACATGTCTGATACAATTTTTTTTCTTTCTTTTTTGATTGGGTTGTGATTTCGAGTCTCTCGTTGTAATGGACCATTTGCGCACTGGCACCGTAGCCTTCCTAGCATGATGCCATGCGACTTGTGTCCTTGTCTTGCCGCATTCGATGCGATTCAAGTTGTTGTAAAGAGAGCTGGCTTGCAGCGGCCGCCATCAAATTGAAGTGGCCGCAATGCTTCGTCAATGTCGATCTCATGAGTCGATCAGCGCTTATAGTCCATCATTGAGAAGTTGTTAGGTTGACGCCTCTTGGACGAAGGCGCCGTGTACTGCGATCCGCTGCCGTTCTTGCTTCCCTGAGGGTACGGTTCCTCGATCTCGTAACCAGTGCGCTTGGGCTTCTCCTAGGAGCTCTTGGCTTTATCCTGGTATTCAGGGCCGGGAACCTCGTACTCGCGAACGAAGTACTTCTGGCCGTTCTTGCTCAGCCAGTTGGTGAACTTGGTCAGCTCCTCGCGAAGGCGGCTGACAGACTGCTGGTCCATGTTGGTCTGGGCAAGCAGCTCGGGCAGCGACACTAAAGAAGAGGTTAGTTTCATTTGTCATGTAGTGGCAGAGAATCTCATAATAACGAACCAAGTAGTCGGCAAAGATGCTCGCCTCCGTAAACGCTGCTTGGGCCACCGTCTTTCTCGTTCTCCCACTGTGGGAGCAACTCAGAGTACTGTAATCGCTCGAAGCTGGGGACACAAATTTAGCTAGGTTCGTCACGTGCGGCAAGGCTTTGATCGAGGCGCAAGACTGACCGATAGAGGAGGATCCTGCCAAGGGCACGGTCGAAGTACTCGCGAAGGCCGGCCATCGTCTCTCTGAGAATGTCGATCTGAGCGGAATCTTCCTCGCGCTTTGGCATCTCGTCATCCAGATAGTCGTTCAGGATCTTGACGACCGGCTGCTCGTGGGGCAGCGGCACAAGCTGCGAGTCTTTGGTGACATGCTCCCAGTCATCCACGAGAATGCCCTTGAGGACATCTGTCATGACAAGCTTGATCGACGGTCGAGCGTGAAAGGATTCTTCCTGTGATTTTGTTTGGAGGTTAAGATCAGGATAATCGTATGACTTCTCCCAGTTCAAGTAGGTGTTGCTCATCCAGGTGGGCTCCCAAGGATAATTGTCCCAGGGGTCATCCGTCAGAGCACTGCCCTCGGCATTAACGCGCATCGAGTCGATTGCTCTCAGTATCTTGGGGTTGCCAGCACCTTTGCGCCAGATGCGACCAATGTCTGATGAACGCTGCAACTTTGCAGGCGGCTCCTGGGGGTCTTCAGTCTCTTCCCGTGCTCGTTTGCCCTTGTGCTGCAACTTTGCAGGCTGGGCCTCCGCCTCCTCACTCAGCTGGCGGCTACGACTTCTTGTGATTCGGCCGCTGTAGGAGGACTGCATCTTCGTGGGCTTGACCGCCGTGTTCTTGCCAGTCTTGCGTTGACTGAACTGCTGCACGTTCAGGGGTTGGGCATTCAGCCCTTCGTGGTCCTCAGTGACCTCCTCAATGGAAGGCAGTATGCTGGATGGCTGGCCATGGATAGTGTCTGCTGTGCTGTCGGACACATGTGTAGCGTCCTTGTTGGTGGACTCCTTGTTGATGGTGTCCTCCTTAGTGCAACCGTTCCCGGAAGGGTTCTTCTCAGTAGAGACCTTCTTGGTAGACGTCTTGGTTGCAGTAGCTCTAGGCTTGCATGGTCGCTTCGCTGGGCGGCTCTCTTGCTCTGCGCCCTTATCGGCAGACGCCGTCACTGCCTCCTCGTTCTCTTCACGAGCTCGCTTCTTGGAAGAGCCCTCCTGAGTAGGGTTCTCATGAGTAGACTTCTCTTTGATTGAAGTGACCTTCACCTTGCGTGCTCGCTTTGTTGGGCGGCTGCCTTGCTCTGTATCCTCGTCGGCAGGAGCCTTCTCGACTGCCTCCTGATCGTCTTCACGAGCTCGCTTCTTGGTTGACTTTGGTCCGTTGGGAATGTTGCCCTCAGGGACCTCCTCGATGCCAGACACTACGCTCGAGAGCCGGGCGCTGGTGGTTCCAGCTGCATTGTCAGAGCCGTTGGCGGAATCCTTCTTCTTGAAGGTAAGTTTCAATTTGCATGGTCGCTTCGCGGGGCGGCTCTCCTGGTCGTCATCCTTGTCGAGAGGCTCCTTCTTCACGACGTCCTCGCTCTCTTCACGAGCTCTCTTCACGGGTGCCTTTCTTCCATCAGGAGCGTAGACACAATCGAATCCTCTTCTGCGGCAGGCATCGCAGGGTGTGCCTCCGGTGCAGCGAGTCTTGTGCGACCGGCAAGGATCACAGGCTTTGGCGGCCCTGGGAAGCTTGAGAGCCTCCGACTTATCTTTGCCTCGGCTGCCGTTGGCAGGCTTGGTTGATGCCGTTTTGCTTGTAGCGGTCTCGGTTGCTGCAGACTTCTTGGGGACCGCAGACTTGGATGCAGTAGTCTTGGGAGCTGCAGGCTTGGGGGCAGCAGGCTTGGGGGCAGCGGGCTTGGGCGCTGCTGACTTCTTAGGGGCTGGAGTCTTGGAAGCGGCAGGCTTCTGTGCTGTCGACTTCTTGGGCGCAACGGTAGTGGATGCCTCCGGCTCGGCTGCTGCTGGCTCCTGTACATCTGCGGGAGCGCTTGGAATGTCGTTGCCAACGGGCTCATCACCCACTGATCTAGGTTTGGGGTAGATGCTGTTGTAAGCAGCATAGTAGGCGTTGGAGACGGCACCGCGCACCGGGCGACTCATGTACGCGTTACGGTTCATGGCGGCGCGTGTGTCGCGCATGAATGAGTTGAAAGGAGGGGCGCTGTGCTGCCTGCTTCCTCCTTGGTCTTCGTCTGCCTCAGGTGCGGCTGCCACAGCGGTAGCATCCTGTGTCGCAGCGGCATCGCCATCTGGGCCCTGAACATCAGGTGCTGCGGTGGCCTCGGCGGCCTGGGCAGCCTGAGCAGCCTTCAGGCGGGTGTTGCGAGTGTGCGGAGGTGGAGGCATGGTGGACCTGATCTTCGCAGCAGCACGTTTCTCTCTGCTGACGATTGCCTTTTTGGCCTTTGCCGCCTTGGTGGTTTTCTTGACGATTGGATCTGGGAGGTCTTCCTTACTCTCGCTTGGGCAGTTCTCTTCCATGAAACTGCGCAGCTCTGCGTTGAATGCCTCTCTGTCTTTTGGAGGAATACCGGCGGTCAGTTCCTCAGAGTCCGAGTCCTCTGGGGTCGGCTCTCTCTTCTTCTTCTTCCTACCAGGCTTCTCGTATACAGGCCAAGGGTCACAGTAATCGGTGGCGTTCAGCGTGGACTTCAATTCCCCGTCTTCGGTTGTGAAGTAGTAGTTGTGGAGTGCCTCTTTGAAAGCAGGATTTGATTTGGAAAGAGATTCAGGGGGTAGTCTGGAGAGATTGTCGTATGGTAGAGAAGCCTTGTGCCAGCTTGCCTCTTTCTTGACGAACGCTGGGTCCATCAGGTCGATGTGGATTGTGTGGCTAGGAACCGTTTGGAATGGTTCGGGCCTGGCGATGATGGAGATGCGGTCGGTGGGGTGATCAGAGGGATGAGTTGAGGGTATGGGATTGATGCAGGATGAGAATCAACGACGCCGTTGAGGGTACAGCGCGCTTGAAGATGTTGACTTCCAGATTTCTCAATCGCAGAGGTGAAAGGTGGTGGTCTCCCGCCGTAAACACAACCTCGTTTGTGGTGGTGTTTTTGGGATGGGTGGGAGGGGAGGGGCTGCGTCACGAGTAACGCGTCGATGAGATTGATGTGATCGTCCAGAACTGTTCAGAACTCACGAACGAGCAACGCTGAAGCTTTGCAGAGTGTTCCATAAACCTGAGCGAAGGTTGTGCGCTGAAAAGCTTGCTGTGCGATTGTTGTTGTCGAAGTTGAGGTGGGTGAGGTGGGAAGCTGGAGTTGCGTTGATTGAGCTGCAAGATGCACACCAACCTTTGCCTGGTAGCCTGCCTGGTGGGGTTGTGCAGACGCTCAACCAAGTGAATTGATGGTGCAAAGCCGAGTTCACCTTTTGCGAAGGTAGTGTTGACGTTGACGTTTGGTCAAGTAGGAAGAGAGCTCCGTGTGTCAACCCCAGCAGCGAGGTGAATGTTGACTGACGTCTGGCCTAGCGACCTTTTGCCCAGGAACCTCAACTAGAATCTCCCACAGCCGCAGGAAAGTCACTGGGAAAACGAGCTCCGGCTTTTCAAGACAGCCTCTGGCAACTTTGGCCAGATAATCGCGAGTGATGCGTTTAGGACCTCTGGGTTCAAATACCTCCACTCCCGCCCAGTTCCACCAGCACTTGGGAGAGACACTCCATTCACAGCCATTCCATTGACAGATTTCAAGACGGAGACACAATGAAAAACACAATAGAATGAGGGGGGACACAATAGGAAACGGGTTTAGTACTCACATTCTCCAAGTCGAAATCTCTCTTCCGGCCCCGTCCAGACATGGTAGCCGCAGCACCCGACCTCTCCTCGCTACCTCGAGCCGAGCTGAAGTCGCTGCCATTCTTCAGACCTGCCTTCTTCGCCGGGCCAGACTTCTTCTGCATGCTCGCGCGAGCCTGCTGGTTGAGCTGGGCTGCAAGCTCGCGGTTCTCATCGTTCAGTTTGCGGATCCGATCCTGAGGGACCCAGTCATCCCAGGTTGCCTTCCAGCCCTTGTAGTGAATCTTGTAACGGAAGCCACCTTCCTCGGTGGAGTCGATCTCAATGATCTTGGCCTCGTACAGCATGTCATGATGGAAGCACAAGACCTTCTCATCCTTGGCGTAAGGGGGAGCCGCTGGTTTGGAGGCAGGCGCCATGTCGGTGACAGTATGCCAGCTGGCAGTAAACGGGGAACTATGGAAGGGGAACGAGGCTGAACGAATATGAAAGTACGAGGGGTATCTGGCAATGTCTGTCTCAGTCGAGGATGTCAGGTTGGTTGGTTGAGAAGGCAGAGGTTGGACGTCGAGGATCAAAGTACGAGAGAAGACAGGAGTGAGTGAGTGTCACGGGACCAGGCGAGTCGAGAAGCGCGTCTCGAGGCAGGCGCGCTACTATTGATTGCCGCCCCCCAATCAATCAAGCGGATGAAATCACTCCTCCCGCAACACAGCATGAGCTACTTCATCACTTTCCTTCTGTCAGGACATTTCATGAGAATAGCAAAATCCAACCCATGACTCAGAATTCGGGCCAATCTTGTCAAACCAAACGAAACCAAGACGAAAGAAACCAGAATAGCCCGTGAATCGGCCAGCAGGCACACCACTAAACATGGCACCCACCGAGGCATCAATCCTTGCCAATTACCTGCTGATTCCGGCACAGCTGCCGACCATCATCTCCCTGAAGGAATTCACAGAGCTCTTTCCTCGTGCGCAACAGTCATCCCCACAGGTCAAGAGGCTCTACAGAGACCTCCAGAACCAGAGAAACGCGCTCATGGATGCGGTGGAATCCAACATTGAGACCGAGGCAAAACGGGCCAAAGCGCTACGACGAGAGGTTCTGAGGGCGAAGCGAGAGGCCGAGCACCATGACGTGGACGATGAGATCGACATCGAGAGAGCTGTAGGATATTTCTCTCACCTGGCCCGGCCATCCCTTGTCACGCGGTCCGATCTCTAACAGCATCATCACAGCTCTACGGTGCAGCCTCAGGAGCTCCCGTCTCAAAACACGACCTCAACTCCATCATCCCAGAGCTCGCTAGCTCTGCAGAGGAGCTTGATGCCTCAATACAAGCCCTGGAGAGGGAGGAGGCTGAGCTGTTGCAGTCTATCAAGCAGACCGTCGGCAACATGAGCGACCTGCGCTACGGTCGACTATCCAACGGACAGCTCACAGAGCAGGTTCTGGAAGGCCTTCAAAACGTTCAAGAGACGTGTCAGGCAAGACATTAAATAGGTGCCTAGCAGGCGTATCCCGATCGGGCGAAGAAGCGCCCTCGATAAGTGTACAGAACCAGTTACCCCGCCCAACCATGACAGAAGAAAAAAGCACCAAGACCTTCCAGGAAGTATAGACATCACATGTATCACTTCGTACATCTCGTAGTGTGCAATGATTGGTTATTTACCGCCGGGGGGCAGCACCGCCGGCAGCACCACCAGCACCACCAGCAGCAGGTGGAGGGGCCATGCGTCGGGACCTGGGCTCAAGTCAGCTTTCCTGTATGTTGCCTATGATGGCTCGAGTATGACTTACATGAAAGTCCGGCTGACGAAGGAGACAACCAGCATCATGGCCCAGCTTGGGACGACGCTGAGCCCCCAGAGAGCGTATGCGAGCGGCACGGCAAGACCGTACTGGGCGAGCTCGCCGTTGAAGGGGTGGAAGTATCCATCCTTCTTGTGGAACTGGCTCTTGTCCTCGCGGGTCTTGTACAGCTCCAGGAAGGTGTCGCTGTCGGTCGTGGACAGGTTCATGCGCTTGATGTAGATGTCGATAGGCGCAGGGGGCGGGAGCATCTCGAACAGCCACACGCTACCCGCGCCAGCAGACCAAGCGTTGCAAAGGATGGGCTGGTCGTCGCAGTTGACAAATCCGACGTGAGGGGCGTCAGGCAGGACGGCAAGCTTTGCGGCTGTCTGGTTGAAGGCTTCCTCAACCTTCAGGCAGTGGCCTGTCGCATGGTTAGCACGGGCGCTGGACCAAACACATCTAGACCCCAGATAGGAACCTACCAAAGCAAGTCTTGTTCCCACCCGAGATCAGAACCCACCACTCCTCTGGCTTGGTGGACTCGGGCTTGACGGGCTCATAGAGTGTGTCCTTCCAGTTGTCCAGCGTCAGGACGTTCAGCTTCATCTCGCCGAGCTTGGCCTCGGCAGCTCCGACCGGGTCATGTTTGCTGGGGTTTGGCACGTAGGAGCCGAATTGCCCGAGGAAGTTCTGGAATTGCGCCTTGTACTGTTCGAACTGCTCACCCTGGGCTGAGGCCAACAGCGGCAGGGCCAAAAGTGCCGAGGATGTTGAGAAACGCATTGTTACACAGCAGCAAGAATTAAGAAAAGCTGGATTTATTGTGTATAACCCGAAACCGCAAGGAAAATAGGCAGCTCAAATGAAGATGGCTTGTCCAGGACGAGAGGGAAAAAAGTTGAAGAGAACAGATGGAGAAGTCGGACAATCAGAATCCTCGGGCAGGGTGGACTATCAGGGTCCCTTGGAGAGCTCCGGGCTACTAGCAGGCACCGAAACCTGGGGTCTAGGACGGAGAAGGCAAGCTGAGCCAACGGTCGGTGAGGGGAACGATAAGATAAGCGGAGCTTGCAGAGGCGGCGCAAGTCAACACAGTGATGACTTGCAGCTAGGCAGTGGGCCGAGTTCGAAGTTTTTGAGAAATGAGTGTGAGTGGCAGCGCAGGACAGGATGTGATAATTTCAAGATGCAACTTCTGCTACACCCTCAATATTAATACTTTCTTCAGGCCCTCGCCAGTTTGTGTTTGTTGTCGAGCTTGCAAGTTCTCCAGGAACAAGTGGTGACCGCATCCTTGTCATCGTCAGTTGGTTGACCAGGAAGCAGGGTCTCGAACTTACCCCAAAGGGTCTAGGCACTCTGATGCTATCCCACCCTGGGGCTCCCCATCCATCCTACCATAATGTTGCCGACCCATATCAACTAATAATTCGGATTTTCCTGGCATCACTGCACAGTCGCAATGGTAAGTTCACGATCGATTCACTCAGAACTATCACTGGCTAACAACACAGCCTCCAAAAGTATCTGATCGGAAGCGGAAACGCGGCAGGCCGCCAGGCGCGTCTAAGTCGACAACCGACGCGTCAAACCACGAGGCGCCGGACCACGATGCTGAACCTGACCCCGAAGAACGCGCACGACCGAAGAAACGTGGTCGCAAGAATGATTCTGAGGACGTCAGCGCACAATCTGGACCGTCGCAGACCCGCAATGGCTCAGCGCAACCACGCGCCAGAGCAGGTCGGCCGCCCAAGAACAGTCGACAGAACGCGACTGGAGACGTCGAGCCCGAGACCGAGGAACAGGAAGGACACGATGATCCAAATAAGAAAGCCAAGTCGAAAGATCGCGCGGCGCCTTTGAACGGCAAGCGCAAGGGGTTACCACAAATCGAGCCCCGAGAAGATCAACATCCAGAAAGCTCCAAGCCTCGACGAAGTGGAAGAGTGCCGCGAGGGAGTTCAAGCGAGGCTCCTGGTAGCGATCAGCAGATCCCTTCGCAACAAGCGGGGCGCGAACCGAAGCGGGCTGGCGGCCCAGCCTCTGGCGCGTCGAATGGCAAGAAGGCACTGAAGGGGAAGGAGAAGGCGACTGCGAGCAATAACTCGCCTGAAGCCGACGAAGCAGTGGCTCCAAGACGAAGTGGGCGAGATCGGCGAACAAGAGAGCCTGACTCCAGCGCCAGCCGACTGAATGACGAACAAGAAACACAAGCTACAGCAGTACCAGGAGGCGGGAAGTCTAGCACACGGACGAACGGGGCATCAAGGGAAGCGGATGCCCACGATACGCAAGAAAGAGACCCAGCTTCGAAAGGAACGAAGAAACGACGGGGCCGTCCGTCGTTAAATAAGGAGGATTCTGAGAGTGTATCGGCATTACAGCCGCAGCAGGGCAACAGGGCGAAGGCTCCGGGGAGACTGTCTAAGGCGGACAAATCTGGGGATGAGAATCGCACAATTGACGAGCCGTCGCACCCAAAACGCCGCGGTCGGCCTCGACAATCAGATGCTGCTCCTGAAGAGCCCGAGCCAGCTCAACCACCTCGCTCACGCGGCAGGCCACGCCGTCAGCCCGAGCCTGCGGATGAGCAGGAGCAGGAGCAAGAGGCAGAAGAAGAGCAAGAACAAGTCTCTACCAAAACCAGACGGAAAAGGCGTCAGCCTCCCCAACCGGAACCAGTGGCCGCGGAAGATGAAGATGAGGGCGAAGACAGAGACGCAAGCTCAGAGGAGGACGAGCAAGAGCTTCCGTTTCGCTATCTCAAGGAAACCACCAAGAACATTTCCCGGTCCGTCATATCTGAGAAGTGGAGCGCCCTGGACGGACCGTCTATCAATGCAGTCGGAGCTCTCATTGCCGATGCACAGCGGCCTGTCCTGCTGCGCCTCCAAAACACCAGCCGGCGGCGGGAGCATGCAGCAGCCGCGCTATCGCAAATATCCCGGCGACTACACACAAAACTTGTGAAGGGGTTCCCCTTCCCAGCTCCCACGGCTGCTGGGCCTGGGCGGCCGTCCGCGTCTGGCAGCCATGAGGATGAGTTTGACTTCGAACGCACCATGAACGCCGTGCAAGGGCTGGAGAATACGCTCAACCCGCTGCTGCACTCGATCGGCCTGTTGGAGAGGGAGATCAAGAAAGAGGAGGATGCGCTGGCCCGGGACTACGACAACCTTCACAAGCTGGAGGCCAACGCAAGGTCTGAGGTGAAGGGCTGGCGCGAGAAGGCGAAGCGGGAGCACGTCCTCGCCCCCGGAATCAGGAGGAAGGGTGATAATGGCGATTACGAGGATGAGGGAGACCGTCTTGAACTAGTCACAAGACCCGAGGGTGCTGTTCTGGGCGGAGTTTTCAAGGACCTGGGCGATGAGGAACTGCTTGCCCTCTCCCAGCAGATTGGGAGCCATATGGAGAGCATGCAGGGCAACCTGCAGCAGATTGGTGGTGTTGTTCCGGCGATCAATAGGAGCAAGGCCGCGTTGCAGCAGGTGATGCTTAAGCACCTTGACGAGGAGAAGTACGACAAGGTGCTGCTTGGATAGTGTATTTTCTTCACAAGTCTCACGATACCCTCTTGGCAGAATTACGAATGTATTATATGTTGTCTGACACAGGTTTGCCCCTATCTATGAGATTCAGGGACTGAGTAAACAAGCCCTGGCAAGGCGGGCTAGCGTACGAGGCGTGACTTGAAGCACTGAAGCGTGGTGGCGGTCAGCAATCTGGGGCAGCGTGCATGTTGATGGATAGGCGCGGCAGGCGAGTCATGCCTGGCATCTGCGAAATTACCCGAGTAGCTCTTGGGTGATCTTTCTGTGTAATGAGTAGCCTAGCTATCTATGCTCGCAATGTGTGGAAAACGGGCGCTGCGAACATATGCATCCAATGGGCCTTGAAGTGTTCCGACCAGTAAAATCAAGAGCAGCCATGCCTTAGTCTACTGGAATCATCGACCAAGTATGTCTCACCATGCTGGTAACACAACCCAAAGACATGCCTTGGTTGAATGCAGAACGAAGCGGCGGATCTGTGCCACCCTGGGGAGAGCCCACGCCGGCCTCGGGTCATCCAAGAACGGGAGTGACAGGGAAGGGGCGCGAGGTGATGACAGAACACCGGGTCTAGTTGGCTGGGCAGCAGGGCGTCTCATGCCCCGAGCCCAGAAGGGGACTACGGACGGATTGCGAAGGGATTCGGCCGGGACCCTGGGAGGGCAGGATGTGGTGCAGCTTCTATCCCAGGCTGTGTTGCACCACTGGAGCGGCCTGCTGCATGCCCTACTGCAGTGATGTAGCAGCTATACTGTGCCAATTGCGCCATATTAGGACATCTCTCTGCAAGCCCTGCAAGCGTAGCGTACACACGGTGGGTTGGCTAGGATGTGCTGGACGAGCCTGATGATGAGACCATCGCTTCGTTGTCGTTCCTAGTACGGAGCAAGTACAGTGCACTCAACATCCTCAAGCCTCGAGGGACGTGGCCAATCAGTGGAGCGGTGACAGTCCAGTCCGTGACTCGCAGACAAGATGAGACAGCAGACAGACATGAGAATACAGACAAAGCGGAATCCAAGATGCAGAGAGGGTAGTCAGACCCCTGCTTGGAAAAGCTTTCAACGGGACCCCTCATCCTCCACAGTGCAACACGACGGGGCTCCTTCAACACAACTCTAAAGTGGTTGGTGGGTCCGTGGGGAGCTACCCCTCCCTCCCTCAGCCTCCAGCCCCTCCCCCTCCAGGCTAGAGGCGTTCCCTCAATTGCTATCGCCTTGTCTTGTCAGCGGTTTCGGCTCCCGATTGCCAGCCTAGCGAGCAACACGTTTTTTTCTGTCCTCTCCCTCCTTCCGAGCTCTGCGTCGCTGCATGACCCACACACCGCTCGCCCGGCCGCCTTGAACCGTAATTCATAAGTGGCTTCTCTCCCTTCCTCTCTCCTCTCCCGATTCTTTTACTTCTTCTTTTATCCTCCTCCTACCTCACACCATTCTTCCCCTCCCTCCTAAGCTTCATCTATCTCTACGGGTGTGGAGAGCAACGACCGGTACACCTACAAATACAGTCTTGTGAGTATGCAGCTTGCTACCCCTCCCCCGCTTCACATGCCCAGCAGGGTTTTCCAACGGAAACTCGGCGACCATCTCGGGGAATGAGTAACACCTGCTGACACAATTCCCTTGCAGAAATCTCCGGAAGTGGTCAATTGTTCGTGTCGGTTATTCGACCACATCAGCCATCATGGTTCAGTCCGCCATTCTCGGTTTCCCCCGCATGGGTGTTAACCGTGACCTGAAGAAGGCTACTGAGGCTTGTGAGTGCTACCGGGACGGCCGGCCAGGCGTCACCTCCATCATTCCCACCAAGCACCGACGCTGACCGTACAACCAGACTGGGGCGGCAAGATCTCTCAGGATGAGCTCCTCGCCGAGGCCAAGAGGCTGAGGCTCGCACACTGGAAGATCCAGAAGGATGCTGGTGTTGATGTCATCCCCTCCAACGACTTTGCCCTGTACGACCAGGTCCTCAGCCACATCCAGGACTTCGGCGTAAGTTCCCCGGTCCAAGACCCTACCTGATGTTGGTACCCAATACTGACAACCTACTCCCACAGGCTGTCCCAGAGCGATATGCCGGCTCCAAGCTGAACCGCGTCGATGAGTACTTCGCCATGGGTCGTGGCCACCAGAAGGATGGTGTCGACGTCCCCTCCCTGGAGATGGTCAAGTGGTTTGACTCCAACTACCACTACGTCAAGCCTACCCTGCAGGACAACCAGACCTTCAAGCTCGCTTCCGAGCCCAAGGCTGTTGTTGAGTACAAGGAGGCCAAGGAGGCTGGCATTGAGACCCGCCCCGTCCTCGTTGGACCCGTCTCTTTCCTGCACCTCGGCAAGGCCGACCGTAACCAGACCGTTGACCCCATCGACCTCCTCGACAAGCTTGTCCCCGTCTACGAGGAGCTCCTCACCCAGCTGAAGCAGGCTGGTGCCTCCACTGTCCAGATCGACGAGCCTATCCTCGTCCTGGACCTGCCTTCCAAGGCCAAGGCTGCCTTCAAGCCCACATACGAGAAGCTCGCCAGCCTCGGCGACAAGATCCCCAAGCTTGTCTTCACCACCTACTTCGGTGACATCGTCCACAACCTTGAGGCTGTGCCCAAGGACGTCTACGCTGTCCACGTTGACCTTGTCCGCAACCCTGAGCAGCTCGACACCGTAGTCGGTGCTCTCGGCCCCAAGACCATCCTGTCTGCCGGTGTGGTTGACGGCCGCAACATCTGGAAGACCAACTTCAAGCGGGCCATCGAGATCGTCGAGTCTGCTACCCAGAAGCTCGGCGCTGAGCGTGTCATCGTTGCCACTTCTTCTTCCCTCCTCCACACTCCCCACACTCTTGCCAGCGAGAAGAAGCTCGACCCTGAGATCGCCGACTGGTTCTCCTTCGCTTCCGAGAAGGCTGTCGAGGTTGCCATCATCGCCAAGGCCGTCACTGAGGGCCCTGCTGCCGTCCGTGAGCAGCTCGAGGCCAACGCCAAGTCTATCCAGGCTCGCGCTACCTCCACCCGCACCAACGACCCCAAGGTCAAGGACCGCCAGTCCAAGATCACCAAGGCTGACTACAACCGCAAGTCTGAGTTCCCCCAGAGAATTTCTCAGCAGCAGAAGAAGCTGAACCTTCCTCTGTTCCCCACCACCACCATCGGCTCCTTCCCTCAGACCAAGGAGATCCGTGCCTCGCGTCAGAAGCTCACCAAGGGCGAGATCTCCGCTGCCGAGTACGACAAGTTCATCGAGCAGGAGATCGAGGCCAACGTCAAGATCCAGGAGGAGCTTGGCCTTGATGTCTTCGTTCACGGTGAGCCTGAGCGTAACGACATGGTGCAGTTCTTCGGTGAGCGTCTGGACGGCTATGCCTTCACCACCCACGCCTGGGTTCAGAGCTACGGTTCCCGTTGCGTCCGTCCCCCAATCATCGTCGGTGACATCTCTCGTCCCGCTCCCATGACCGTCAAGGAGTCCAAGTACGCCGTGTCCGTCTCCAAGAAGCCCATGAAGGGCATGTTGACTGGCCCCGTTACCTGCCTCCGGTGGTCTTTCCCCCGTGACGATGTTCACCAGTCCGTCCAGGCCGAGCAGCTCGCTCTGGCCCTCCGTGACGAGGTCGTCGACCTTGAGAAGGCTGGCATCGACGTCATCCAGGTCGATGAGCCTGCCCTGCGTGAGGGTCTGCCCCTGCGCTCTGGCAAGGAGCGTGAGGCCTACCTCGACTGGGCCGTCAAGGCTTTCCGCCTGTCCACCACTGGTGTCGAGGACGCCACCCAGATCCACTCTCACTTCTGTTACTCTGAGTTCCAGGACTTCTTCCACGCCATTGCGGCTCTGGATGCCGATGTCCTATCCATCGAGAACAGCAAGTCTGACGCCAAGCTGCTCAAGGTCTTCGTCGACTCTGCCTACCCTCGCCACATCGGACCTGGTGTCTACGACATCCACTCCCCTCGTGTCCCCAGCGAGCAGGAGATCAAGGACCGCATCGAGGAGATGCTTCAGTTCCTCAAGCCTGAGCAGCTCTGGATCGACCCTGACTGTGGTCTGAAGACCCGTCAGTGGAAGGAGACCAAGGAGGCCCTGGCCAACATGGTCAGCGCCGCCAAGTTCTTCCGCGCCAAGTACGCGAAATAAATTCTTTCAACACAGACCTCTGTCCCTGGTGGCTGAACGGTCATATTAATGGAGATGATTCGAGATAATGATGGGTTCTAATACGGGCCGGCGACTTGGAAACTAGCGCCGGTCCCGACTTCAACATCGGCGTTCATGCGAAAAGCTGAGGGATTCAGCGAGGCTTTGTTTTTTCAACCAAAAACGGCATTCAGGGAGAGGTGTGAACGGCGCAAAAATTCAACATATACCCATACAGGCATTGCAAGGCAAGGGCGGGAAGGCATCCAGAGTAGCTACCCTCAACGGGACTACCATCTTGGATCGAGTTCAAAACATGACTCGACGGCGTTGGGAATTTGAAATGATGTGATGATGGGTGCGAGCGGTTTGCTCGGCACCGGGAACGGAAGGTCAAATGTTGTAACTGTACCCTAGGGTAGTGACGAGAGACAGATTGATTGAGAGGGCAGCATGCTCAGCTCAAGAGGTGGTGGATGAACGAATACACATACTGACCAAACATAATTGTGCCCGTCCAGTGATACATATCTTCTGAACACAGAGGGGAGGAAGGGTGTTATCGTGAGAGGTGCGAGTGGTGTGGCGGAAGACTGGACCTCGAATGTGGTGCATTGGGGTACCGTAAAGTGGCTTCTGCTTTCCACCTGGGTAGTTACGAACTAGCACGTCTGTTGAGCCCAACGAGGAGTGTCTTGACCCCATTCTCACGATATAATGACCTCAACGTGCAGTATCAAGTTAACCGTTGTTAGGGAACGAAGCCACTGGTCCCAGGCACTTGCCAGTCTGGGTTACAGAGGATTTCATAGCTGGCTTCTACGGCACAACGCCGCCAACGTACAACAACTTTTGCTCCAAACCAATAGCAATAACCGAGAAGAGTGAGGGGGCTGGACCCGGCTAGACCCCGGCACCCGCGATGACGGGAGGGTTGCACGGCGAGTGCTTACACTGCGGCATGTATAGTGCTTTGCGTGATGTTGTGCATGGTGTGCGGAGGTGTGTGGTGGCTGCTCGTGCCCGGCTAAAACTCGCCACCACTTCAGTGTCACGTCCTTCTGTCGCCCCTCCTGCTCCTTTACATGCCCGGTCTCCCTGGCTGCCTGGTTGTGCTTGAGGAAAGCAAGGAAATGGGACCGTGTGCTTGGTGGGTTCATGGCCGCCCCGTACTCGGTACGACTCGGTGCGACCAGACGAGGTGAGGAAAAAGGCGATGCCGGGCGGGGCGGGGCGCGCCTTCGCGGTAGAAGGGGGGGTTTGGGGGCCGACTGCCTGCCTTGATTCTTGTTGGGAACGTTGTTTTGTCCGGCCGCCCCCTTCTCGACCTTGCCTCTGGATCGTGAAGCAGGAGGCGCCGGACGCGGCAGTTGAGTTACGCATGACGAGAGTGGACACCGACCGGGCTTACTTGCTCAGCCCGGCCGGTTTGAACCCCCTCGGCGGCATTCTCATTCAGGTGGTTGTTCACGAGCCTCTTGTCTCTTGGTGTTGAGGGTTGCTCTGCAGAATGCATGGAGCTGTGCTGTGTAGCATGCCGCCGCTGTGTTTCTGAGGCAAGGAGGGCCGACTAGTGGACAGGGGCATTAGGGGTGGCATTGCAGGCTTAGGTGCTTCAGGTGGGGCAACCTGCTCAGGGGCCGTGTCATGATGGCTCTCTCCCTCACTCTTCTCGCTTGTGCTGAAGAAACATATCTGTTCACGAGGAGGGAGGGCCTCGTGATGATGGCCGTTCTGGTATGTGGCCGGTGAGACTGTAACGCTCAGGGCATGGGTTTGAAACTACTAGTTCACCAACGGTTCACGCCCCTTGGCTGGGTGGCCTCACTCAGGAGCTCTGACGTCGAATAAGTCCGGTCCAAGCCCAACAGGCGGTGCAAGAGCTGACCAAGATATGCTGCCACCAGAACAAGAATGTGCAGGAAACGTCAAACGGTGGGCAGTGGCTGAGCTTGTATGGGAAAGGGGAGGGGGGTGTTATGGCTTGCCAGCTATTACATGGCCATGGTCCTGTATGAGGATCAAGGGAACTAGCAGCTGTGGCTTTCCCACGTCCCCCACGACCGTTGGCTGATCTGTCTCGGGAGCCACGGGGTGATGAGCGCCAGGGTCCCAAGACACTGGGACGGGGGCTAGGGGAACTAAGTATATGCTATTGATGTAATACGGGGAGAAACGTGCTCTGGCCCTTTGGTCGTTGTGGTCGACCAGCCCTGGGTGTGATATATGCCACAGTAGTTCCGGCAATGCGGTCCTTGTGGGTTTAAGCTTGTTTCAAAGCATCGGACAGAGTGCAAATACGCGGGTGTGAATACGCGAATATGCATGCTGAAGAAGAGAGGCTGCTCAATCGCCTCCCATGTAGTGCCTCTTTGGGAAAGTCTTGGTCGGCGAATGATGAGTGCTGTTGTATATACCTGGATCGACGGTGGCTTTTGCATACATAGACTACATACAGATGTGGTACGGTAATCCGTACTACCCCAGACCACTAACTGAGCAACGAGAGAGGCCAGGCCAGCCCACAGATGCGAGCGACCGCACGGCCTGGGTTCGGAGAGTTTTGGCCAACCGAGGACAAGACGACAAGAAGGTGAAATCTGACTCATATCGAAGCTTATATCATGAAAAGGAAATGACGGTTCTAATCGGAGATATAATTAAGGGGGGCTGAGTGGCCATTGTCGAGCGACGAAAACAAAAAAACAAGAACAAGAGAAGCAGTCAGCTTGAACTTGAATTAGAAGCGGTCCCAGCCTCGGCACGGGGCAACAGGATACAGGATCCAAGGCGGTCAGTCTGGAGTAATAAGCGTACTAATACAGGCATATCAGCACGACATGGTGCCACGGGCGGTGTATAGCGAGATGAGCAGCTCCTTTGAGAGTGCTGTGAGGGTTCGTCGAGCAGAATCAAGGCTGTCATTTCCATCATCAATCATTCCGCGACAGCTTGAGCAGGGACCAACGTTGACAAAGCGCGCATCTCGCTAGACGTCGCTAGAGGAGGTCTCGCCCGCGTCGCCCACCTTCTGCTATACCCAGGCAGAGCCCACCGACAGGACTCATTTCGGGGACGGTGGGGCTCTTCAATCAATCGACCTCGGGGCCCCCTCATCGACAGCCCAGAAGGCCCAGAGTCCAGAGGTCCAGCCCAGCAGCGTAAACCTACGTAGTGGGCCAGCAGCCCAGCAGCCCAGTAAAGCCAGGGACCCAGGGACCCCCAGTGGGTTAATAAACCGCGCAGGGTCTGGACGGCCCTTCGGGGGGTGTCTCGAGTGATATTGAGACAGGCCACCCCCCAGCTGGCTCCACTTCATAGGGGAATTGCGGCTTGGCTGGTGAAACAGCGCACCTCCTTTTCGCACCCCTGCTAGACAGACTCCTGCCAATTTCCATGCCCTCACCTGCACCGGTTTTTCGCTCGACGATGCCACGCTCCTTGGCCCTTGGGAATGACCCTCCTCCTCCTGCTCACCCTTCGCCGTCGGCTAACTGGGTATACGAGACAACCCGATGGCTCCACGTCAGAACTGACGGGGATTTGTTTGTCTCTACGATCTGGCCCTTTGGCCCTTTCGTCCTGCACGGATGGGCACAACGCATCGCATGCCACTTGGGCAATCGTGCCCTTCTCTGATCGGCGGCGAGATCTGGAGCAATCTGGAGGCCAAGCATTTTCGTTTCTGCCAATCTCCCGGTCGTTTTGTGGGCCCCCTTCTCCTCTCCAGAGGGCGAGAACACCGCAACGCTCGCTCGCGGAACCTCACAGAACCACACAGGGCCACTGCGACCTGCACGGATTGGCCGGATGACATTGCCGTTGCCAGGTCCATGTCATGGCCATGCAGTGTGCCCAATATAATTCCTGGTCTTGCGCGAAGCCGGCATACTGGCAGAGGGGGCTCTTCCTCGTCATCGCCAATCTCAACAGCAAATTCCACGTTGCAGTCGGCAGTTTAGACTTCACGGTCTGAGAGCGAGCTCTCTCACCGTTCGGTAGAGGGCTGGGCCCATGCAACCTCGCCCGTACTCTATTATAATAACAATAATGACAACGAACCGTTCTCGCTGTGCGTGTGGACGGACGGACGCCATGGAACAGGTGTCAGCCAGCCCGTGCCGTCATCAACATGGACTCCAAAGTTATTTCGACACGCTGGTGCACACCTAGCATGCCGTGCCGCCTGTGCACCGCTACTGTACGGCGGGAGGCCGGCCTCGGGCCTAGTGCTTGTACTGCGTGCATTGTAGGAGAAACCCGGCAGCCTACCACAGTAGGAGCAGAATGAGACCCACCGCTTACTGGGTTGTTTTTGGTGCCTGCTTCCATCCATTCACGACTGGCCGAGGGGTTATTTGCAGGGCCGCTGAGCCCTATGGGATCAAAAAAGGAAATGAGGCAAGCGCCATTGGACCCGACCACGTCCCTCTGTTGCCGCCCGCCTCAGTCCAGCTCAGCCATCTCTTACACGGGAGCGTCATGAGGTGTACAAGCAGAGAGTCTAGAAGGTGACACAGCTGCCAATAACCAACCGCCTGGGTGATGATCTGCAAAACAGACTACCACTAGAATGCAGCGACGTTGCGGTTCGAGAAAGGGAATCGGGCATTAAATTTCCCAACTCTGTTTTAGGGTTTCGCTGCTTGACCTGAAGGTCGGATGATTTTTTAAGCGCTTGATTCTCCAGCAGTCACTGGCCACAAACGAGGCCGGAACAGGTGCGCACTGCAGCATACCCTGGGATGATCATGGTCAGTGATGTGGTGGCCCCCGAGCAAGATCTCCTCGAGATTCCCACAACGCTTTTCATCCCACGGCGTGACGCCATGGCCGTCGATCAGCCGTGCTGCCTCTGCTGCTCAACGCCGTCTATTCCTCAACGAGCAAAAGCAAGGCTTCAGGCATGACAGCGCAAGAAACACTGGATTCAACTCAGCCACCACTGGAGAAGGGGGTTCAAACATGTACAACTGCTCCGTCTTGAAAGAAGCATAGAATTTCCAGTGCATTCTTCAGGAGGTAAAGCCAGGCATTTCATCCGAACGTTCTGTACGTCGGGCCTTTGGACCCCCCTCGGACGACAACATGGGACGTTAATGGGATGCCTTGGTGGTGCTGTGTCCCGTCGGTGCTGAGCAACACTACGGCCACCCCTCCTGTCGAAATGTGCCTCCTTGGCAGCAGGATCTGAGCCTCTGCGGTCCCTGCTGCTGACCGGGATGGGAACGAGCTAGGGGCTGTGATTGGGCCATGTCACCTCCTCGCCGCGCCCGTTCCTGCATTTGCCCCTGACTGACTTCAAGGATTCCCTGGCGACGGGAGGGCGGTTGCTGGTTCTCGTTTCTTTTCTCGCCCAAGAAGAGATTCCCACCCGTCCCAGTGCGCCGAATCTTGCAGATGAGTTGAGTGGCCGAACCCCGGTACCACGCAAGCCTGCCCAGTTTGCTCTAGGCGGTGGATCAGCCAAAATTGATTAAGGGTTATTCATATCTACGGGCTGGCTGAGGCGGCAAGTCCACCATGGCGGTGCTCTCGGCCTCCTACTGTGTATGCTCAGATGGGGACCGGGGTCCCGACGAACCAGACTTGACCCTGGACTGCTCACAAGTGGGCTCCTGATCGAATTTACGGGGTGATCAAATGGAACCATCACCGGGAGACCACCCCAGAGGTGCCCATGGGTGCCCACACCCCTTCCTGCAGCCGCCCGCTCAAAAGGGCTGATGGCCTCCCATCCGCGGGTCTGTATATCTCCCTCCTTCTCTCCTCACCCAACACGGAGCCTGACCTCGATCGTTCTCCCCGACATTCTTTTGAACAGTCTCTTTCGGCGAGCAATAGCAGCTTAGCTACTCATTCCTTCACCAACCCAATACATTCTTTATCGAACGAGTGCAAACTGTGTCTGCCCTCCTCACACGGAATTGACTTCCACTCATTGCTTGCTGATCAGCATACCCACGATCTTTCACTCCCGAAGAGTACCGAACAAAAGAAGATATTCAACTCCCGAGTAGAAATCTGAACCCATAGCCAAAATGAAGTCCGCTCTCGTTGCCTCCCTGGGTCTCGCGACCCTGGCTTCCGCCAACAACGTCTACCCCCAGCACCCCCACTTCAACTACCGCCGACAAAACGGTACCGCCATCGCCGGTGCGGGCGAGCTCACCACCCTGACCGTCCAGCAGACCTCCATCCGCACCATCATCAGCTGTGCCCCGACCGTCACCAACTGCCCCGCCAACCAGGCCTCCCTCACCCAGCTGGCCTCCACCGCCCCCGAACAGGTCTCCACCGTCCTGGTCACCGACGTGATCCAGCTGGCCACCACCATCTGCCCCGTCACTGAGGCTCAGGCCGTCTCCTCCAGCGTCATCTCTGTCGCTGCCACCGGTGGTATCACTGGAACTACCATCACCGGAACCGCCCCTGGCGTTATCCCCACCCTGGCGGCCCCCACCGGCGGCTCGTTCCCCAACGGAACCCAGCCCACGCCTCCTATCACTGCCAACTCCCCTACCGCCACCGGTCCCGCTGGTGAGGAGGGTGGTGACGATGAGGATGAGTGCGAGCCCGATGTCACCACCGAGGTCTCCACCTCCGTGGCCACTCTGACCTCTGGTATCCCCGTCACCGTTACCGTCACCAACGGCAACGGCGGCGCTGAGGAGAGCACTTCCACCTCTTTCACCACCATCGTGACCGCTATCCCCGTCACCAAGACCGTCGTCGTCACCGAGTCTTCCCCCGAGGCGACTGGCGAGTCTTCTCCCGTTGAGGGCGGATCTGGCTCCGGCGAGGGCTCTGATGAGGGTACCACCATCTCTGGCACCACCACCACCACTGCCTACACCACCGGCACCCGCACCGCCACTCTTACTAGCAAGGTCACCAAGCCCTCTGGCGACAGCTCCCCCGTCGACACCAACTCGAACTCCAGCGGCTCTGGCACCGGCGAGGGCTCTGGCGCTGAGGGCTCTTGCGTCCCGTAAGTTGAAATCTTACAACTCGCTCACATGAAAACCAAATCTTGCTAACACCCTTCACAGTGAGACTGTCACCGTCACCAAGGAGGGCCCCACCGTCTACGTGACCGTTGGCCAGGCTGCCCCTACCAGCTCCCAGCCCCCTCTGGCTGCTAACGCCGCCGTCCCCACCGCCGCTTCTGAGGCCGCCTCCACCCCTTCGTCTGGTGCCTCCACCGGCAGCGACAACTCGTCCGCCGATGATGAGGACGACACCTGCGAGGAGGACGGCTCTGACGAGACCACCTCCCCCGTCGAGGGCGAGGGCGACGACGACACCTGCGACGAGGAGCCCGAGGAGACCGTCACCGCCACCGTCGTCCCCGTCCCCACCGGCTCCAACGGAACCGGCTCTGCCTACCCCACGGGCGCTGCCCTGAAGAACCGCTTCGCCAAGATGTACTAAATCGCTTGATTTTAGAACAACAATAATCTTGCGCGAAGAAGGCCAGGGGCACGTCAAGACAAGACGAGATCAGAGACGACACAGTGGATGAACATGAAGTCTCTGGTTGGGATGTGGGCAACGGGGCTTGGTATGAGACCATGACTGGACTTTTAGAGCGTTGGACGGATATCTCATTGTATCTCCCAACCTTTTTTTCTTTTGTTTAAGCAAACCTCCCACTTGGAAGAATGGGCAGGAGATACAAGACAATATCCTTCCATCAATGTGTGGCATCCTTTCTTGTAGAATTGTTGTAGTGTTGGATGTGGAAGGGGAAGGCGACTTTTTGTGTTGGTTTATTCAAATAGCGACGGCAGAAGGGTAGATGTTGGAGCCCACCGACCGGTGCGTGTCCTCCTCCCTCTGTCTTACGATTCTTGGGAGTGCAGAAAATTTAAGATGGATGTTTTGAACCCGCCTATTGAGACTCTTGCCTGCTTGTGATCTGTTCTCAATGCTGTCGTGTCGTGAACCAGAACCAGTGCAACATGCTGTCGTCGACGAAAGGTATGGTGAGATGAGGTCAGGTCGGAGATGGGAAACGTTTCCCGGTCACGTTTCTTCCCTCCCTCCTTGCTTGAGTCGAGGTCGCGCTTGTCGGGTGTGGCCTGAAACATTAGATGCTTCCACCTGCGCTTGTTACCTCTCTCGCGGCATTCCTCAGCCAACCCGAACCTCGGCTTACGATGTCTCCGACTCCCTTGTTAGTCGAGTTGTAGCACTGCGAGAGTAGACTTTGGGCCATCGCTAATCGTTGTCGGGGATAGTGTAGTTCAGGGGGTTCATGCCCATCACCAGGAGTCGGTTAGGCTGAATAATACATGTCCACAGGAATGAGAGATGGCATCTTCATACGGCTCTCAGAGCGTATTGGTATACATGTTTAGGGATGTGGTAACACAATTGAGGTGAGAAGTGTATGTCGATAGGATGAGCTTCACTCGAGTGTCCGTGACGCGGCCAGAGCATCCATAGCGGATTACCCGGGTCCTAGCCACCAAAACTCTAGGGTCAACCTCCTATAGGATGACCTGTTGTAGAACAGCCTCCCATAGGACAACCTCCCCTGTGATTGCCTCCAATGGGGCCAGCCTTCGTGAGATGACCTCATCTGAGAAACCTGATAAAAAGCAAGCGAGCCACAGGTGTCGTTGGAAATTCCCAGAAGACGGGTTCACGTCACAACTCCGATAATAAGGTTCCACGCAATGATGTTGCAATGAATGGACACATCAATACCCTGGAGAGAGTTTTTTTGATTAGTCGCCCTTGCCGATGCAAAAGCGAACGAGGAACCATGAAAAACAGTCTACGCGTGGAGAATGAAGCCTCACAGCAGGCCAGGCGTCGTCCCAGGTCGTGGAAAGAGCCCGAATCCCGATATCTGTTGCCCACATCACGGCGAGGCCTCTGCTTATCTTGCATTGAGAGCCGGGACTACAGCAGAGTGCATGATCGTTGACCCGTTCTCAGACTATGCCGCGCATTTCTCCACGACAATGGGAATGAGCTCGCAAGGAGTGCTGTGTAGATGTGTCACAGGATGCGATCTTGAGAATGGGCCCAAGCCTCCTCTCGGGTCAAATGGTCTCGTCACAAGCCAGCTCGTGTGGATCTCGGGGTTAAGCACGCGCGTGCCACTAAGAGCTCCCCAGTTGGGCAAAGAACAACCACTTTTCCAATGGAAATGAGCAGGAGTGGGATCGCTATGCGCGTCGCCACCCAAGGATCGCAAAGAGTGTCGCCCCCAGCGATCATCCTCCATGTCTTGTCAGGTTGGGTTAATCAACCGTATATAAGTACAGTGCAGCACTGGAGGGCCATCTTATTCAGCTCGTTCAGCCGGGTTGGTGGGGCGGTGTCTTGCGCGGCGAGGGCATTGGGAAAAGCCGCCCGCTGGTTGTGTCTTAATGCAGCGTTAGTGGAGTAATGCGCCTGGCTCCTTTGTAGATGGCACGCCAGACGGTGGCTTCTGCCGTCTGCTGAGTCGGTTGCTGTTGCTGGCGTGCATACAACAGGCAGTCTTGATCACCGTTCTGCTTATTTAGAGTGTGGTGGTTGGAACTCTTTCATGTTATGATTGTGTCATGACAAAGAGGAAGCTCTGACCGAGTTGGCAGGTTGGACAGCAAAACAATCTCGCGGGTGGACCGATCATCTTGTGTCAAGCCTGCAAGCTTGCAAGTCTGCAGGCCCGACGAATTAACCAGGGTCCAGAACAGGCTGAACTGGGGAAAGAGGGCGGCCTCTGCCTGCTCTGCCTAACCTAATCCTCGCCTCGGGCAGACGAGAGTGAGTGAGCTAGCAGCGCCTATTGCTCGCTCCCCTCTCTGACTCTGCTCTGCCGCGGGTGGTACTGCCACTCACTGCCTGTTGAGTGAGCTCGCGTCTGTTCCAGATCTTTCAGTTGGGCACCCCGGGGGCCTGAACCTGAACCTGGACTGGACCCGGACCCGGACAAGGAACCGACCTGCGACGTGACGAATATCTCGTGCCCGTCTCCTGTTCGCAGCCCAACACCAACAACCCTCCTTGCTCCCAGCCCATTCTCTTCTTTTCCCCCTCCTCCAGCAATTGCGCTGCTCTCGAGAGCTCTCCTCGTTTTGCCACCCATCCAAAGCGAAAACATCACCGCAGCCGTCCGCAATGTCAGGGCCAGGTTCTCCAGGGCAGGAGGGCCCCACGTTTGCCCCGCCACATCTTCCTCCAGGCTGGATCGCGCAATGGGACGCAAACAGCAGGAAGTACTACTATGTCCAACTCTCGACCGGTGTCTCGCAGTGGGACGTCCCGACAGACGCTGCCCCCGTCGGAGGAGGCACGCCGGCTTCCCAAAACGAGCATCCCTATGGCGTGCCCGGCCAGCGACAGCTCATCACCCATCCCGACGGCACCCAGACCGTCAAGCACCCGGACGGCTCATTGGAGCCCGTCATGCCCAACGAGGCTGGCGGCACGAGGGGCATTGATAGCGATGGTCCAAATGGTGACAGGGGCCTTGGTGTAAGCCCACATTCCCTCCCCTGGCCGCCTCTTCTGGCAACCTCTACAGTGTGCGCGGGCATGCCCGGCTGACACTCTCGTCTCTCCGCGCTTAGAGCATGGCGATGAACGCATTGCTTGGCGGCGGCAAGCAAGGCGGCAGCGGCGGCCACAATTCGAACAGCAGCCCCTTCGGCGGCCTCGCGAACCAGGTCCTCAGCGGGCTTACACAGAGCAACGGCGGCGGTCACGGGCAACAACAACACCACGGCTCGTCAGGGGCATCCAGCGGCCTCGGCGGTAAGCTGGTCGGGCAGCTCACGTCGAACCTCTTTTCCTCGGGCAACAAGCCGTCGCAGCCCCAGAACTACCACAGCGGCCAGGCCGCGCAGTCGTCGCACAGCTCTGGCGGCATGGCAGGCTCCATGATGGGCTCTGTCGCACACATGTTTGGGGGACAGTCCGGCGCTTCGGTACGTTTGCTCGCCACAAGGCTTAAAAAGAGCGTTCAGACGAGGCTATGGGTATACTAACCGACATACGCCCTTTGGCAGAACCAAAACTTTGGATACAGCAATGCCGGCCAGACAGGCACCTACAGCGGCTCCGCGCCCCCCACCACATACCAGCCCCCAGGCACATCATCCTCGCAGCACCAGTCTCCCGCGCAAGGACACAGCGCCGCCCAGCCGAACCACAGCGCCCAACCCGCGAGCACACCCTCCTACCACGCGCCCCAACATACCCCGAGCTTTCCTCCGCCGCCAGGCCAGTACGAGGGCCAGCACGGCTACGGTGGCCAGCCGCAACAACACACGCCGTACGGCCAGCACGGCCAAATACCAGGCCCGCCAGCCGGCGCCCCTCCTTCGCAATACGGCGGCCAGTCGCAGTACGCGCAGGGTTATGGGCACCAGCAGCCGCCCCCGGCGTATGGGGGCCACCAGCAAGGCGGATACAACGGGGGGACGCCATCGTACCCTCCGCCTCCGGGTCAATACCCAGGCCAGGGAGGGTACGGTGCGCAGGACCGCGGGATGCCACACCACTACGGCAGCAATCCCGCGTACTAGGCGGGCGGGTGGTTCTGCCATCGACTAGGAAGCAATTGGTTCGCTGGATGATCCATCCTGGGAACTATTTAAACTGGCCCTCAGATCGATCGAGTCGGGTTTGAAATGGGGTTTCATTCCCACGGGCCATCATTATATGCGGTAGGTAGGAGGGTGTGGAGGCGACGGAGGAGAGGCATGTGTGGGTGAGAAAAGGAGGGACCATAGACCAGACCGATTATACCATAGGTGAGGAGCGCATGCCGGGCCAGCGGTAGTTGGACAGAGCCTTGGTGGTTGGGCGGCTCTCAAGGGGGGATTTCGTTATGGTGGTATCATAATTCAGCTAGCTACGTACATGTTTTTGCAAGAGAGAGAAGAAGACGACAGAGAAAAGAGAAAGCTCAGCACATCCGGCGAGGGGCGAACACGCAACGTCCGAAGCTCTACCGCGTCTTCTTCTGCTCCCCATCCTGCTGCTGACCACCGCCATCCTCAGCCACCATGAGCCCCCTCACCCGCGGCATGATGACCCGCGATGCCAGCACCCACGACACCGCGGCGACGAGCACGACGTAGCCCACGGTGGGCACCAGCGTCCGTGGCAGGACGTTGAATACGAAGGGGTCCAGGATGACATCTGCGAGGACAGGCTCCGGACGGCGCATCAGCTCGCGGTTCGTGGTGAAGTAGTCCGCGGCCGCGTCGATGCGCAGGAAGAGGGCCGAGGAGAGGTGGTCCCCGGTACCGCTATCACTATCTTCGTACTGGCGCGCTACGGCTTTCCCCTGCCTGGACATGGAATAGTTGTGGAGCGAGGTGATGAGCTCCGGTGTGTCGAATACCTCTGGGAGGGTATAAGTCTCTAGGTGGAATGCTGTTGGTTGCTGTTTTGGGGGGAAGAGCGCAGAGGCGGGTTGTTGTTAGTTGTCTCATGCGTGTGTATCTCGCGATTGTATGATATGAATTGAAAGATCAGGGGGGTTGGTAAGTAAGTAAGTGAATGAGGCAAGAAAGGAAACTCACGGTGGCCAGCCAGCATATGCGGACCTCATAGCGCTGGCCCTCTGTGAGGTTGTTCAGGATGAGCCATGATGAGCTGCCGCGGCTGGAGTCGTCTGTCGGGAACGATGCCTCGATGTGGGTCCTGAGCGACCAGTTGTTGTCGTCGGGAGTGAGGGTGTCGATGTTTAAGGCCGACAGCGATGGCTGCTGGTTGGGGATGTTGACGGGCTCCGGGCCGAGGAAGATGGTCTTCTCAGTGTTTGCGGAGGCCAGGGATATGCCTAGTGTGAGGCATATCAGACTAGCGAGGAACATTGTTCAGAAGACTCAAGATAGTCTTTCTGTTTGTTGTCTGGCCTGCCTGGCTCTCTCTCTCATATGAAAGAGACAGAGAGATGTGTATCGCTAGTGTAAGGGGATGAGAGACTGTACCACCAGCCACAATTGAGAGAGGACAGGAAGCTAGACTCGACAGCCCCCAAAATCGGGAAGCACCGCCACAGTGTTGCTTCCCGATCACATGCGAATTTCCAGGGAGGGTCCCCACGGGTGGGCTCCCCCAATCGCGGCAAAAGCTGGGGTAAGGACAGGCGTCACTGACCCTCCGCTGACCGAGGAACTGACGGACGGACCGACGACCTCCAAAGAGCAAGCACTGGAATTTGGGGTCTCCCAACCTTGGGCCTGCCCACGCCTGCCATGTTCTCTGCTGGGAGTGCACGACAATGAATGACTTTGACCCCCGATGGACACGACTCTTCACCTTTACCGCCTGCCAACCACGATAACGTGGGAACGTCATTCCCGATCTGGTTGATTCTGTGTTGAATATAGTTGCATGAATGCATTGTTGTTGTACTTCCTTTCTATACATCCAACTCGAGAGACCTCGATGCCACCCGGCCATTACGTCGTAGCTCCCGTCGTCGCATAACACCAACTCCCTTCTAGACTCGACATACTCAACGGCCAGCGTCGAGTGCTCACCAGCCGGCCGACCCTCGAGGCTCACTGCCTCCCTTCCCGCGCGCCCCGTCTACTCCCCTCTACACGATCTTAAGGAACCAGTCGCAGCCCGACCACCTCCCCAGGGCCGCAAAGCCCAAAGCCCACCGCCATGGCCTCCCAGTCGAAGCTCCTCCTCTCCCACGTCTCCACCCCGGGCCAGCGCGAGCGCACCATCCGCTCCATCATATCCCACCTGACCGAGCTGTACCTATCCAACCGCAGCCGCATCTCCCGCGCCGTCTACCTGACCCTCTTCGTCGCCCTCATCAACCGCGTGCGCAACGCCATCGCAGAGCAAAAGGCCGCCTCGGCCCGCGACGCAGCCAAGCGCGCCGAGCGCAGCGGGACCACGGGGCGCGTCGACAGCACTAGCACTGAGGAAGATGACGGCACAGGGAAGAAGAAGCGGCGCAAGGTCGAGCTCGACCGCGAGTTCTTCCGCTCGCTGCTGCGCCTGATGCGCATCGTCGTCCCCGGCTGGCGCAGCAAGGAGACCCGCCTGCTCATCAGCCACAGCTTCTTCCTCGTCATCCGCACACTGATCAGCCTCAAGGTCGCCGCCATGGACGGCGCCATCGTCAAGGCCCTGGTCAAGGGCAACGGGAAGGAGTTCCTCATGAGGATTGTGTGGTGGATGTTGATCGCTGTGCCGGCTACGTTTACGAATTCCATGGTAGGTTTTCTGGCTTGTGACTCTGGGGAGCTTAAGGTTGGGGGATACGTCTGGCTGACAATGTCTCGAAATATAGCTGTCGTGGCACCAGGCGGAGCTGTCGCTCAAGTACAGGACGAGGCTCACCCAGCACATCCACGACAAGTACCTGTCGAAACTCACCTTCTACGGTATATCGGCGCTGGATGATAGGATAAAGAACCCGGACCAACTCATCGCTGTTGATGTTGCAAAGTTCTCAAATAGCCTGGCAGAGCTGTACAGCAATCTGGCCAAGCCAATACTGGATATGGTAAGCTCTTACTCCCTTCATTCTGCGGGTACAGCGTCTGACGACTGATGCGCCGCAGACGATATACACCTGGTCGCTGTCTAGCAGCGTGGGCGGGGAGGGTGTAATGTTTATGTCATTACTGGTCCAGCTGTCGGCCAACATGATGCGGGCGCTGACGCCTCCTTTTGGAAAATACGTCGCCGACGAGGCGAGGCTGGAGGGCGAGTTCCGATTCCAGCATTCGAGATTAATAGACCATAGCGAGGAAGTCGCCCTGTACGCGGGCCACGAAGTCGAGAAGGATACGCTCGACAAGGGATACTTCACGCTCATCAAACACGTCAACTACATCCTGAGGCGGCGTTTCTACCACGGGTTCATGGAGGACTTTGTCATCAAATACTTCTGGGGCGCGCTGGGCCTGGTCCTCTGCAGTGTACCAGTCTTCGTCAAGATACCGGGCTCGGTCACGCAGAACATGGGTGACAGGACCGAGACTTTCGTGACCAACAGAAGGATGCTGCTGTCTGCTTCCGACGCCTTCGGGCGGATCATGTTCTCGTACAGGGAGATCATGGAGCTCGCGGGGTACACCTCGCGGGTGGCCTCGCTGTTGGAGGTCATGGATGACATCCAGGCCGGCCACTTTGAGAAGAAGCTGGTTTCCAGCGCGGGCACCGAGGACAACGAGGCCGTGCTCAAGGGACGAGGCAAGGTCGTGGAGAGCAAGGATATTGAGTTCATTGACGTGTAAGTCTCATGCATTCGATCCCGCCCTAACTGCCTCCCCCAAACTCGAAAACTGACATCCATTCCAATCAGACCCATCATCTCACCCAACGGCGACGTCCTCGTCAAAGCCCTCTCCTTCTCCCTAAAACAAGGCGACCATCTGCTCGTCGTCGGCCCCAACGGCTGCGGAAAGTCCTCCCTCTTCCGCATCCTCGGCGGCCTGTGGCCCGTCTACGGCGGGACGGTCTACAAACCCCCCTTCACAGACATCTTCTACATCCCGCAGCGACCGTATCTCTCCCGGGGGTCCCTCCGCCAACAAATCACCTACCCAGACGGCCTGCGTACGATGCGCGCAAAGGGCGTCACCGACAGCGATCTCATGGGCATCCTCAAGCTCCTCAGCCTCGAGTCCCTGGTCACGCTGTACCCAGAAGGGTGGGACGCCGAGGCCGAGTGGCGCGACGTGCTGTCAGGCGGGCTGCAGCAGCGCGTCGCCATGGCGCGGCTTTTCTACCACCGGCCGCGGTACGCCATCCTGGACGAGTGCACGTCTTCCGTGACGCTCGAGACGGAGAAGGTCATGTACGACAACGCGAAGGCGCTGGGGATCACGCTCATGACCGTGAGCCACCGCCGCTCGCTGTGGAAGTATCATAGCCACATCTTGCAGTTTGACGGGCAGGGCAACTTTGTGTTCACGCGGCTCGATGCGGACCGCAGGATGAAGCTTGAGGATGAGCGGGAGGACCTGGAGGTATTGCTGAGGCAGGTGCCGGAGCTGGAGAGGCGCGTGGCTGAGCTTACTTCTTCTTGAGGGGTTTGATGGTCTGGTGGTAGATTTGTGTGCCGAGGTTTGAGGTTTTATATAGGAGGGTATGTATACCTAGCATGAGTGGGTAGTTTGGCTTTTTTGCTCTCTGTGTTGTCTCCCTATCTCCCTCATGCCTTCATGTAGAAAGAAGCATATCGGATGATAATAAGAAGAGATGGGACATTCGCACCCGCAAAAAAACAGAAGGGGCACCCATATAAGGTCATTTGAGGAGAGAAGATCCAGAACAACGTGGGAATCAAAGTGCTAAGGGTACTACTAAACCGATCATCTTATCTTATAGCAGGTTGTCGTGTAGGTTACCTCGTAGGGCTTGGGTGTATCCTCTGTTTTTATGGGTGCGAATCCCTGATCTCAAGAAGAAAACACTGCAATGCATTACTTACATCGCTATTGCCTTCGGGACTAATCCATCGCAATCCAACACACACGTTCATCATGTGAATCAAAGCTCCAGCAACCACGGATCCATCACTGCCTTTGTCAACTCACTTGCAAAGACACAGTTTAGAACCGATCATGACCAAATTATGTGGGCAGCGGAGCAATAAAGTAACGCCCGAAAACCATTTCATTCATTCATGAGGGTTTCTATCGCGCCATGCTAGGCGTTGTTCGCCTGCTATGACTTTTTCACAAGAGCCGGGCCAGTCCACTCAGTAGTAGGCATATACTCCCTGGTATATGTTCCCACCTACTGCTGGCCCTCGCTGTGTGTATATGCCTTGTTTGCTGTGAATACCATCAAAAATGCCTACCGCGGCTGGGTCCTGTTCCCCACCCCAGCCGCCGAACCCTTTCCTTTCCTCCTTCCTCAGACAGGATAGGTTGGGTGTGTCCAATGTTCTGTTGTCATCTCTATGCACTTTTCAACGGACTGGCTGGCTTGCACGCCAGCAGGCCGCCCACGCTCCGGCTTTTATGATCTTTGATCGTTTCATGTCGTCAAGGCTTGCTTTTGCTAGCCCTTCGCATAACTCTAGTCCCACCCCCATCTAATTCGCCACCTTCACGCCCCCGCCCAGCGGCTGCGCGTCGATCACCACGGCGGTGTCGTCCTCGACTCCGGGCACCTGACTCTCGGACTCGGTGAGACCCTGCCGGATGGCAAGCACGCTGTCGACGATGACTGCGTCTATGCCTTCCTTTACTTGGCGCTGTGGTTTCCATCAGGGTTAGCTTCTCGTAACGGTACTCGGGGAAGATGCGAGCAAAGGAGAGGTGGGATGGAAGAAATGCATACCTGTACCAAACGCGGATCGTTGTTCTCCACTCCGTAACTGACACACACCAGACCGTGCTGCTTGACGACCCGGACAAGTCGGGGGCTGTTGGTGAAGGGCCTGGATGCGCTCACGATGCCCAGGAGGTTCCACCTACTCGCGAATCGGATAGCCTCCTGCAGCGAGGAAGCTCTGACATCACCGACGGGGGCGTCCCCGGCGTCGGTGAGGAACATGATGGGGAAGTTGGGCTGCTTGTAGCTGAGGCACAGGCAGATGTCTGGGTTGAAGCTGGAGAAGATGATGTGCCTATCCTTGGCCAGGTCGTACACCTTGGCCAGGACCGTGTCGCAGAAGCTGTTGAGCTCCACCGCGTACGCGTCCATCTCGTGCTCCTCGCTCTCATGCAGCATCGGGTACTTCATCTCGATGTTGAAGCCCACGCCCGAGGGGAGGTCACGGAACAGGTCCTCGAGCGTCGCGAACGGCGCCTGGATGAAGTTGCCACGCGAGTTGCCCTTGTAGCCCTTCTCCTTGAAGTCCCGCGTGTGCTTCATGCGCTCCTCCGCATTAGGCGTTTCGCCCACGCCATAACCCACAGACATGGACCGCTGCTTTCGACCTGGTAGCTCGTTGTTCTCGCGCATATTCCTGAGCTGCTGGTTGAACATGTCCTTGCCATTCAGGCGGCGGGCGTCCGGGTTGATGTGTAGGAACTGCTCCAGGGTGAGCGTGTGCACTGGGGCATCGATACCTGTCTCGCTGACTAGGAAGTCGTGATAGATGACAGGAACGTGGTCCTTGGTGAGCTGGACGTCGAATTCCACGTAATTTGCCCCCAGGTTGGCCGCTGCAATGAAAGACTCTACAGTGTTCTCACCAAGCTGCAGGGACTTGTTGGACGTGTTGTTCTTGCCCAGGCCACGGTGGCCGATAACCATGGTGGAAGCCAGCTTCTTCCAGTATGTCTGCTCCGAAGTGACCTCCATGTTCGGGTGTGAGAAAGGTGTGACAACCAAAAAGTTAAAGTTGACAGTTCCAATCACTTCCAGGGTGCTCGATGACACGACTGGCACACAAACATCACCCTGGAGGTTCATGCGCTTAGATCCGACTGAGGGCCGGATACTGGACAGCAGTGCCACAGCTCTGCCAATTTTGTTTTTCTCGTTGCCAGAGTAGGTTGGCACAATATCGAACAACAGCTTGACTTTGCTGGCGTCCTTCGTGGTGAAAACAATAGGCTCCGTAGAAATATTCTCATGCACGGGCAGATCGACAATGGTTGGCTCGCCTAGGGCTCCATTGGCGGACACCACGACTGAGAGTGCAGTATCAAGCTGTGTGGTGTGAGCCTCGTTGAGGGGCACCCGATCCAGCTTGACAGCGTCGACGTCCCGTCTCATATCCATAGAGCCAAGACTGACCAGGACCAGGCTCTCGTCCTTGAGGTAACGATGTCCAAAGGTCTTCACCGGTTCAGCGACACGCGTAGTGACCTTGGAGCGACGGTCCTCGAGGGACTCCACCTTCGGGGGCGAGCCACCATTAGTGCTTGACTGTCCATCGCCGTTGGTTTGAGCAGCGAGAGCAGTGTCATCCACACGGCTGTTCTCCTTGAGCAGATCAGCAATAGTAAGGTGGCCCCTCAGGGCAGCGTGTTCCCTGGCTGTCCACCCGGAAGAATCAATCTTGTCCACATCAGCTCCGGCTTCGATCAGTAGCTTGGCGACAGACAGGTGTCCATCAACTGCCGCTATGTGGAGTGGTGTCCAGTTGAAGTTCGTCTCCACAAGTTCCAGGTCGGCCTTTTGCTCTTCGGTGCCTTCCATCAAGATACGAGCACACTCGTCATGGCCGAACCTAGCGGCGATGTGAAGGGCTGTTTCTCCCGAGCTGTCCTGCCAGTTGATGTCAACGCCAGCTTCTACAAGGAGTTTAACAATAGTCTTGAAGTTTGATTTTGTGGCAATAGCCAGGACAGCGCTGGACTTGGAAACGCCCCGTCTCCTGGCCACCTTGTCTTCACTAGCCCCCTGCCAGTTTTCACCCTGGAGGAGAGCCTGGATTGTGAGAGGGTGGCCACCGATGACAGCGAGGTGGAGCGGCGCGTTGCCCTCCTTATCTTGCCAGTCCTCAGCATCTATGCCGTCTTCGACATTGAACTGTCCCCACTCCTGCATCTTGGCCATGATGATCTGGCAGACCACCACGAACCCAAACTGGGCTGCATAGTGAAGAGGAAGGCGGCCGAAAGAGTCTCTGGTACTCAGGGCCGGGCGCTGATCCTCGCTGAGTCTGTCCAGAAGATACATGAGTACCTGAACAGCCTCATCGTTCTTATCTAAGAGATTGGTCTCCTTCACATGGCGAGAGTCAGGGGACGCCGATGGCGAAGCTGCTGGGGTGATGTACTGGGAAGCGTAGTGGTTGCCGGCAGGGAAAGGGTAGGCCGGAGCATCGGAATCTCTCGCGTTGGCGGACTTTGTCCGACCAATGTGGATGACCAAACGGTGGATACAGTTCCGCTCGTTGATGTCATCTGCCTCATCCAGGGTCTTGAGATTTGAGAGTATGAACTCGATGGAATCCTTGGACCTCGCGGAAATTGATCTCTGCAGGAGGTTGTGCAACAGGCCTTGGGCCGGTGCTTCTGACAAAACCAGGTTGGCTTCTTTCAGATGACTCTTCAAAGCCTCGACATTATTGTCCCGAATAGCCTGGTCCATTTGGTCCAAAAGAGCAGATGGGACGGTGAGCATGCCCTTGGCCGAGGCTCGCCCCAGAGACCGTATAGATCTCTCTGAGCGGTTGTCCTCGACGTTCTGGGCATCGCCGACTGCGGACATCCACTTGTTGATGTCGTTCAGGAGCCTTGCAATGGTGTTATCTTTTGCAAAAGGCTTGGGGTCGACCTTTGTGGCGATATAGCGGTGCTGGGTCGCTGAGTTGGGGACCTTCTTGTCGAGCTTCTTTGTGATCTTGACGAAACCACGCCTGTTGATCTCGCCAAACCACTGCAACTTCCTGAACTGGGATCGCAGCTCGAGGAGGGCGCCCATGAGCTCTTCGGTCTCATCCACGTCCAGGTCGGACACGTCGGACATTTGGCCATATCGATCATGAAGGAGCTTCAGCCGCCGGCAGGCATCTGAAAACTTCTTGTTGTAAAAGTAGTCGACATCCTCCAGGTTCCGGTCCAGGGCGAAGAAGAATTCTGTTTCCGACTGGTTAGGCGACTGGGCTCAGCCCGCCAGGAAGGGATTTGAGCGGTCCAAATGTTTACCTGCAAGATCCACCTTCTCGCCGCTCTGGGAGGCTCTGACGTCTGCCTTGATGAGTTTCTTCAGGCCCTTGTAGTCGATGTAACTAGATGCCCACTCGGGCACCTGATTACGTGGCAGGCTGTGAGGGATGTCAGTCTCGGGTCTGAGTGGCTGGGCGTAAGGAGAGGCATGGGGCATGTCTTAGCATAGCGTTGCATAGCATACTTCTTTCCAAACTTCATGTTGCTGGCAGACTAGTCAAGATCGAGTCGTGTGCCGATTAGGATATGCCGTGGGGGGTTGTTTGGTGTGGTGGCGAGTCGAATGGAAGATACTTATATCCCGGGCTGGTTGACAGGTTTTAGATGAGGAAAATTATGGGTCGAGGCGGCTGCTACTGACGTCGAAGTATGTGCCAATCTGCTGCTGTAGTGGGTGACCGTCGACGAGCTGGCTGTGAGGCTCAGCGAGGGGTGAAATTCAGAGGGAATCGAGAGTCTGCATTTTCATTGTGAGAAGGAGTCTCGGATTGAACTGGGTACTCAGGCAGTCATGACCCTGCAGTGATGTTGTCGTGGTCGTCCAAGCAGTTCTCGGGAGGAGCAGTTGATCAACCCAGTTGACGGTTGATCTACGGTGTTGCAAGTGGAATGAATGAATGAATATTGTTTTGTGAGTACACACACTAATAACAGAGCGATGCGGTGAGAAGTGCCGCCAGCGAGAAGCGTTGGATTGAATCTAACGGAAACCCTTGGTCGAGGCTCGTTCTAAGAGGGTTGGTAAGATAGGGTAGGAGGAGTGACGTCGAAGGGGTCCGAGAGCCTGGCCAATGGAAATTGATGGACAAAGACACGTTCCTCAGCAAACGCGACCGGCTGGAGAGGCTGAGGGGATCCGGGGAAGAACCAGGCTGCGCCGTGCCTTGTCTTATTTGATGCTGGAGGCTTTTTGACTTTCTGACTCTGGCAAGGGATGGCCCTTCCAGGAACATGTGGCCAGAGTTTTACCTCTGTTCCACGTCGGCCGTCACGGGTTCTCCCACGAGGCCCCGAAGCTGAGGTGAGTGTGGAGAACGGTCCCTACTACCCGCTGACCGGCTAGGAACACCCCTCCCTATGCCGCCTCTATTTGCTCTATTTCCTGCGTTTCCAGCAGCAGAAACCAGGATGGTGACGAAATAGGGGGGAGAATTCAGGGTCCAACGGCAGAGAGTCCCCCAAATTGTGGGCGCCATGTCCACTGACAAGTGGCTGGCCTGGCCCTTTGGGTCCTCCTTGGCCTCGCAGCCTCGGCACTACAACAAAGGAGACATCAATGGACCTGTCAACGCAGTAATCAACGTTTTTTTGTCTCAGCTGCCTCATCACCGCCATCCGTTCGGGGCACTCTGACATTGTCTGTGCGACTCGGCTGATGTTAGTATATTCAGTAGTGTACGGGCTGCGGTCTACCGTCACCTGTGCGAATGACTCGACTGACTCGTACTGACAGGACGAGAAGGCGGATCCCCTGAGCCCCAGAGCAGGACCCTGAGCCCCAAGGCAAGATCTACGGTTTTGCTTTTCCCATGTTCCTGCCTTAGCCTCACCACAACTTGCACATCTTGGACGGCTCTCGGGTTTCTCCTGGCACACCCCACCCCGACCTGATGCGCACACGCCGACTCTACCCATTTGTGACCTGTCACTGCCAACTCGACATCGAGAGATATAATCGCGCATCGAGCTGGTGCACGTCAGATGAGACAAGCAATTGGCTTCTTCCGATAAGCTTCCAATTTATTAGCAAAGGAAATCCAGCCTTTCTGACTGGTCTTATTCCACACCGTCGTCTGCTCACCTCGGAACCCCGGCCTTGGCGCCGAGTCGGTACATATGTACACCCCCGAAATACTAAGTGTCGTTGCATTGGAAGCTCTGAGACGACGTAATGGAAGCAGCCCTGTAATTGTTTCGTCATATGCTCCCTGAATAGAACGGCACGATCCGTTTCACTGTACCTGAATAACCTCGACAACTCGTTGTCCTGCACCAGTGCTTCGTGACCTTTCGGACCCGAACACCCCGACGACTATAATTGTCGTGCCTCGGCAATTGAGTCAGTCTAGACACGATGGAGTAAATGTCCACGCCCAGAGAATCTGGGGTCTTCGAGACAGAGCCAGGGGTTAAGCGGTAATATTTGACAGAAAGCGCATGAGGCAACAAGAGCTCTGCTCATGTTGCCACCAAATGGCCACAGCATGTACATGCATAGCCCTATGGAATAACATCCTGGAGGACAACCTCCTATGAGACAACCTATAGGATAACCTCTCACGGGATAACCACTTATGAAAGAAGATCTTATAGGATCACCTCCTATAAGATAACCAGTTCAAGTATACCCTCTGCTTTTGGGTGTGCGAATATATAATCTCCAAAACTGACCAAATGTGTTGGATCAGCCTCCTGTGAAATAGTTTGCTATGAAAACCTATGGGACCTATGCGAGAACATCCTACAGGACAGGCGAGGCGCCTTGGCTCTTTTTCGAGAATGCTGACAGATTCTTTGCAGTGATAGCTAGTCTGCCTGTGTTATCGGAACCAGAGCGGAGTATCGCAAGGCTTTCTGTCTCACGTTTCTTACTGACGTGACTGTTGTGGAAGTTGATGGGATCTTGCCCCCTCATCAGACTGAATGATGGCCGACATATGGTTGGTGTGCCAACCTCAACGAAAAATGAGGTTCATTGTAAGACAAAGTTAGTCGTTGATAGAAAGAAGCCCAGTAGGGAACGGATGGAAACGGATGAGTGACTTCTACTCTTGGATTTGTATACGCATGAGGCATTGTTCAGCAGCCAGGAGTAGGAGGAACAGATGAGTGACCTGTCAAAAAGCACACAATCAAACGAGTTCCAAAGGTCCTACCTAACTCCTCGAGTTACTTGTGCAGGCTGCATTCTACCAAAATCACTCACTAAGGCCAAACTGGCGCCTGGTTTTGTTGCCTGGACAGCCCACGCGCCCTTTAACTTGAGTTTTAGCAGTCTTTGTTTTACCTCCATCAATCACAAACTCCCCAGTTGCCACCTCTCGCAGCCCACCATCCTGCACATTCCCTCTCCCAAATCATCACTCGTTCAACTTGGCATTTTGACTTCATCATGAGCCTCTCGGGATACAGGAAGTGCACAGAGGGTGCCCGACAGAAGTATGCTCCAGCAGCTCGGTCACCTGCAGCAGATCATGTCGGCAAACGGAGCGGTGGATCGTTCCATCGTTTCCAAGAACTCCCATGTGAGCTTCGCTTGATGGTCTGGAAAGATGCCCTGACGCCCCGTCTCGTCGCCGTCAAACCCAGGCGACTCCCCAAGGAACACAACAATGCGAGGAATCTCGAGATCAGCCTGCTTCGAGGCATCCCGGTCTTACTCGCAGTCAATCAGGAATCCAGATACCTCGCCCTCCGCCACTACACCTGGAGGTTTACCATCGATCTCGTCATTGACCTGAGACAGTTTCGGCAGCTGATTGCAATTAAGCGTCAGCGTGCGCGCGTGGTCATGTCACCAGAAGACACCTTGGGCCTCTTCCAATGCGACCCAGAATTGCAATCAGATGTGCAAATATCAAAGTTCAGCATCAAGGTCGCCAACGAGAAGAACAGCCCATGGAAGATCCATCAGACCACAGACGCACCGGGTCCCCAGCGTTGGTTCAAGAAGGTAGCAGTCCTGGGAGAGGCCCTCGAGACGAATTTCTACATCATCAAAGCCCTCAACATCACCCCATGGGACCTGGATTCAATCCTCCACGATCGTTCTACTGTGGCGAGGACCGTACGCTCGCCCCACACGAAACACAAGATACTCATTACGTCCACCGAAATGAAGCACATGAGGCAAGGGCGATCGTACGTGGCAATCATGGACGCTTCGTCGGATAGATGCCAACTGGAGAATCGCGGGAGCCCAGACATAAGGGCATTTGTACTGTCGGACAGTGAGAAGGTACAAGACTGGGATTGGTTTTTGGGAATGCTCTCTCAACGTGCGATCCGGCCTGCTAATCGGCCTGCGTTTCGACGCCCATTCATGTCGACGAGGAGTTGAAAAGACAAATGGACCAGATTACCGAAACGGGTCAATCGGGACTTGGACTATACAGAGACGGTTTCGAGAATAAGGAGTCACTCATGGTTGTGGAAGGAATCAGAGCTCGGGATGGATGTGACGTCTGTATGACAGGACGCTACTGGTTGAGACAGCGATTTGGGTATTAGGGACTGTTCCTCACCGACACTCAACTGCTTCACCCACTGAGGTCTTCACTCACAAGTCGGGAAGGGGCAATCGCGAGCCAAATCGAGGTTAGTGTGTCATACGGCTGACCACAGGAAAGCTATGAGAATAGCGTAGAGATATCTGGATCGTCAGATTGGAAGGATACCAGCTCAGCAGTCCGTTACGAATACCTTCGGGCACATAGCAGTAGCAATGGACCAGAATTTTTTTGGCAGACCTTCCCTCCAGACGACCTCCTGTAGAAAAAGGTAACTGGTAACTGGGAAGCAAGGTATGGGGTCTCTGTAATTGTGCGTTGTGAAGACTGAGGTCGTCTCCGCTGGCTGAAAGTGCTCGCTCACTGGCACCTACATCCATGTTCCACGTGGAACTGGACGGAAGCAGTCCTTAGCATCCTCCCATGTCTGCCTTGTCTGTGGCGGTCTTCTTGCGCATGATAGAAGCTCAGACGGGGGCACCAGACGGCAGGTCTAGAGTCTCGCCCTCGAAGCTGACATACTTAACGGCAGCCGAAATACAGGTGCCCTCAAAATCACAAGCGACTGCTAATTTGCTCGACCGTCCCTGACAAGTTCGTCTTGATGCATCATATATACGTTGTTTCTATTCGTGGTATAATATCTAGTCTAAATAGATTGCTTATGATGCCCGGAAATTTTCTTAGCCTTGATATAGCTATTGATTCCGATATTCAACGGAGGTGCGCTGATTCTACAGATCAGGCAGGGTGGGCAATCGGGCCGGGAGCCCAACCCGGCAGCTCCTCCAAGTCCTCCTCTTCCAGCTCGACGTCGTTCATCACCTCTCCGGGCGGGGCGACCTCGTCGTCTAGTCGAGGGAATAATTCTAAAGTGGTAACACTGTCCGCGGACGACTTCAACGTCTTGACATTGTACGAGTTCAATAATATGCGGCGTGCGGCCCCCTGCAGCCGGCCGGCAATCGCGAGCCGCAGCTCGATGTCGAGTATGACCCGCTGCGCCTCCCTCCTGATGCCGTACATCTGGTTGAGTCGGTACCGCATCCACAGGCTGGCGAGCTTGGTGATCCTCTCGTCGTGCCTGAAGCGCTGCCAGGTCCCCGCCTGGGTGGCCGGCGGGACCGCGATCTCCAGAACCTCCGCCACCCTGCGGAAAAGCTCCGCCGTCTTCCCGGGGTACAGGTCCCACGTCTTCGCCTCGAGCTGCGTGGCTGTCTTCAGGAGGTTCTGGTGCTTCAGCAGGACCACGGCCAGCTGGCGGTTGTGCGAATCTACGCTTGAGAGCTCGCTTATGGCCATCACTGCGTAGTCGATCGTGTTCCGCGGACCTAGCCTTGTGTATAAAACGCGACTTGCGCGTTGAATGACGGTTTCTAGTCTCCAGAGGTGGGTCTCCGCTTGTCTGATGAACATGGCGACTGTGAGCCGCCGGATGCTCTTCCGGTCGTCTGCAGTGGTTGCAAGGGTTTTAGAGTGCCAGACCATGGTGGCCCGTTCTTCCGAGTAGGGCCAACTGGGAGGTTTGCCCATGTTCAGTAGCGGATAAAGGTGCTCTGCCAGTTTCCTTGGGCAGTTGGCCCGGAGAATAAGGGAGTTCATCACTCTGGCATTTTCGATAAAACCGCGCAGGAGAATGTCTGCCGCGGGGGCATCGAGAGTGTACAGACACGACTTTAGCAGGTGGATGAAAAGCTCGACACTGATGCCCCATTTCTCCTGTAGCGATGCGACAAAAACCTTGGCCGCGTCCTTGACACGACCGAAATGCAGGAGCCCAGAGACAATAGCTTCGTATATTTCTCGGCTTCTCGTTGGCCTCTCGATGACCCAATTGCCGTTCAAAGAAGTGGTCACCTCTTGCCCCTTCGCCCACTTGCGCAGGTCCGGAATCTCCATGACATCTTGGTGCCAACGCCGCCTTAGTAGCATGCCACGGTTGTCGAGAGCCAGCATGCGGCGTATGATGCCATAGAAGCCGAGGATGTCGTCTTTCTGGCGATAATGAACCAGCAGACAGGCAATGGTCTGAGGCGTGGGTCGTAGACGGCTCTCCTCGAGAAGAGACTCCACCACTAGATCTGAAAGATTGTGCATCCCTTTCCTTGTAAAGCCCAGTATCAAGGCGTTGTAGTGGTGGATGCTGGGCGGGACCGGGCAGACAAGCAAGTTGTAGCATATTTTAGCCACCTGATATTTGGAACGTGTGGTTTTACCCCACGAGTCGAATAGCTTTCGCAGCATATCCGAGAGCTTGGTACGGCCCTCTTCTGCTGCTGCCGGATCGAGCCCGGGGTGGTTGTAGCGAGGGTATCCTTCGGAACGGAGCAGGCGCATTGCCGTCCAGGCCGAGTCCAAGCTGTTGAGAGACCTGCGAGCATACTCCGGGTCGGACGGAGTCTCGTCATAGTAAGACTGGGTGATCAAGGAGTCGACGAGCTTGTTCGTGGTGTCGTGCAGTCGCTCGAATTGCTGGTTCGTCAGGGGTTCGCGGTGAAGGATGCCACCTTGCTGAGATTCCTGCTGCATAGACTCGGCGAGCATGTCGAAGTTTGGCCCAAGTTTCTCGAATGAGCCCCCTAATGTTCCGTCTGGGCCATATATTCTGTGCATGTTTCGGATGAACTTGTCGAAGGCTGGTTTGCTCTCCACATGGCGGATGAGGTGAGGTTCCATCTTGCAAATGGAGGCAAGGATATCCAGAGCATCACCTTTCAGCGAGGGGCTCATGGGGTTGTCGATCTTCTGGGCTCTCGAACGGCCGCGCTTGGTGGCATCTTGATTGCTGGCAGCCGAGGACGACAGGCCGCGTGACAAGGGCAGGCCATTGCTTGAGGAACCAATGCTACCGCGCAGCGTCGCTCGCCACACATCCTTGTTCTGGGCATCACGAACAGTCGGTGAGCCGCTTATGGTGGTGTAGAGGGCCTTAGAGGCGTGGCCAAACCGTGGGCTTCGCGGACGGTTCACATGGGCAGCGGCGCGCCTCATTGAGGAGCGAGTGGCGTGGGCGCAGGCTCTGCAGCTGCAGACATGAGCTGAAGCAGCTCGAGACCAAGTCGATAGCATACCGGAGGCATTGCGGAGGCAGGCACCGGCTGCTGCTTGGGTCCGCGGTCCGGAGGGGTGGGGGACGGAGGTGGCGGGCGATCGATTGTGCGTCGTCGCAAGACGGCGTGGCCGGAATAACGAGTGACAGGTGCATTGGTGGACGGGTGCACGTCAAATTCTGGGCTGGGGTGAGTTGCACTGCGCCAGACCCCCTGATCTCTGATAAGAGACCCCTCCCAGCTGGCTGGTGCCACTAGGAGGGGTTGAGCAGAGAGCATATGCATGCATCAATAGCTGCCGTAATTGCAGTTCAACAACCCCCACTACAGCAGTGTCAACTGCAAGAATAACTTGCAAAAGAACAAAAAGAGTCAGGCTGCTTCAAGTATTGTCCCCGCGTATCAGCTATCCACTAATAGCATACACAGACTCCAAGAGAAGCCAAGGCACACCTCAGGATGTACGCTCTCAGTGTGACGGCTGAGCTGGGAGGGTGAGTTGACTGAGCAGACACAGACAATCCTGAAGACTTCACTTCAAGGGTTCAGCCTCCCACTAATGTGTCCTAGTGTGACCAACCTCCGGCCTGACGACACCGAGGCAAACCCCTTCTGGTACACCTTCAAGGTGCAGTGCACATCATGCAGAGAGACGCACGCGAACTGGGTCGGGGTGAATCGATTTGTGTGTTGAAAACCATGCACACGTGGTCCCCGCCATCGTCGTGGCTCCTGGGCACTGGCTGACTTGCTGCCAGGAAATGAACGAGATGGGAGGTAGTCGGGGTGAGGCAAACTTCGTATGGAAGTGCAAGAATTGCAAGGTATGAGAAGAAAGGCCGTCTTTCATCCCAACGAACACCGCAGAGGAGGGACACAAGTAGAGAGGCAGTCGGAGGCAGATGTTCACTGACACCACGTGCGCCCAGCGCGAGTCCTCGGCTACCATCAAGGCAGCCCCTGCTCCCTATGAGCAGTCAGAGCCGGCAAAACCCAAGAACATCCTCGAGTTTGACTGCCGTGGGCTTGAGTTTACCGAGTTCAAGCCAGAGGTATGAAACACTCTCCTTCGTGAACGGAGAAGATGGCAATTGACACATGTCGGTAACAGGGAGAGTGGCTGGCAGAGGGCCTGGAGTCCGGAACCAAGTTCACCGGCGTTGACCTGTCCGACGGCGAGTGGTTCGACTACGACGAGAAGGCTGGAGATGAGGTTAGCATCAAGGATATCAAGTGGGAAATCAAGAGGTCATGAGAAGACTGGACTGGTATATCGTGGTGAGACTATCTGGGAAAGGGAGCCACATAGTCATATACACTATTACCATAACACTGCCAGATCTTCAAGAAACTGCACAATCTCCTGCGAGAGCCACTGTGGCTTGCTTGCCCCTGGTAATTTGTCTTATAGTGGATTATCCTACGGGAGCCGTGGGAATTGGGTGAAGGGGGACCCGAGCGTGGAGGCATTGAAACGGAAACTCTAAGCCATGCTGTTCACCGTTTACTTGGTTAGGCTACGGTGTAAAAGGCCTGAAGAGATCGTCGTTCGAATCTTGACGGAATAGTACTTACAGCATGAACGACATGCCAAATTGTAAAGAGACAGCAATGGAAACCTGAGAACCTTGTTGAGCCAGCCCCGTGGACGCGGCGGCCGTTTTACTTGCACTAGCATCAACCAACTTATCCGCACCGGCCAGCCGCCAAACCTGGCCTTCAATCTCGAAATTAAACCAGGCTCATTTCTCTCCCACGTCCAATTGTCGCCAACACCACAAAGTCAGCTCACCTCACCAACCCGGAGATCTCAAGATGGTGTCCTCAGAACTGGGCCCGCAGCTACAGTTTCTGACCGACGCGGCCCATCTCCTGTCGGCCTCGTCACCCGAAACCTCTGCCTTTCTCATGAGCAGGCGCACAACGCTACTGGTTGACAATGATCTTCCCACATCTGACCATCAACGCCAACATGTCTGCAGCTGTTGCGGGCATATAATGATTCCAGGCCAAGGCACCGAACTCAAAATTGGGGTGGAGAAGGCTCTCAAAGCCAGGATCATGAAGCGACCCAAAGCCCAGGGCACACCAGCTGCAGCAGCTTCCTCGTCGCAGAGGCCGGGAGTGTCCAAGGTCTTCACATGCGGTAAATGCGGCAGGTATACCAAGTTGCAACTGCCTGCTCCCAAACCTTCCCTCAAAGCCAGAGGCCGGAACAAGAAGGTGGACCAACAGAAGGCGCTACCGGCCGACAAGCGCCCAGCAGCATCAGCAGCATCAGCACCCACTGAGCCGGCCAGACTTTCTGCAAATGCTAGCAGCAAGAAGCGAGCCAAGAACCGCAAGGCCGGCCTGCAGGCACTGCTCGACCAGAGATCCGGACAGACCTCTAGCGCCTCCTCCGGCTTTGGGCTGAGCTTCTCTGACTTCATGAAGAAATAGTAATGAGTCAGACCGGCAAGATGCCTCACTTCTTCTCACCGGGAAGCTGCCAGCCCGCCTCTCTCGCCACAAGGCACGAGGCTCACGGATTGCACCTGCACCAGACCGTGTACGGCATGCGCAGGGTCACTCGGCCGAGACTCCTAGGGCAACCGGGCAGTCGCGAGAAGGTTCCCCCACGCCTGCCGCCTATGACATAAGCTTAGCTGCCCAAAGATTTCCACCCCGCCATCGCCCAGGTTCTTGGAGACTAATAATGACCGTTGCCCCTCCAAATTTTTTGATCGCAAACATCAAGGCACATACTTTTTGCGACACAGGACTACTCAATCTTTAGTTTTCCAAGGGTCCAACCAGCACAATGTCTTCCTCGGACCAAGCGCAGAGCAACGGCTCTAACAACGTCGTATCCTCGAACGAGTACTTCCGTTCTATCGGCCAGCAGGTGGATCAGGTCGCACCCGCCACCAATGGCGCATCAGACAACGACGATGTCAAGCCCGTCGAGGAGATCCAGTCTCTCTGCATGAACTGCCACGACAATGTGAGTCGCGCATCCCCCTATGTCGGGAATCCTGGAAATAGACTGAAAATGACTAACTGTTCCCGCTTCAGGGCACAACTCGCCTCCTACTCACCAAGATCCCTTACTTCCGCGAAATAATACTCATGTCCTTCTCCTGCGACCACTGTGGCTTCAAGAATAGCGAGATCCAGGCGGCTGGATCTGTCCAACCAAAGGGCACACACTACGAGCTTCGACTCACTTCCCAAGCCGACTTTGCCCGTCAGATTGTCAAGTCAGACTCCGCGACAGTCAAGTTTATTGAGCTCGACCTCGAGGTGCCACCAGGCAAGGGCCAGCTGACCAACGTCGAGGGCATCCTCACCAACATCATCGACGACCTCGAGTTCGGCCAAGAGACGCGTAAGGCGCAATCGCCAGAAGTCTATGAGAAGGTGGCCGAGATCATCGCCAAGGGCCGCTCCATGGTCGCCGGGGAGTCGTTCCCCTTCCGCCTCTACGTCGACGACCCAGCGGGCAACAGCTGGATCGCCCCCGACCTGCAGGATGGTGTGGGCAAGTGGTCGAAGCGCGAGTACGTGCGCACAGCAGAGCAGAACGAGGCGCTGGGTCTGTCGGACACGGCAGCAGCCAGCGGCGACGGATCGATCCCCGTGGGCGGCCAGGGCCGGCTGGGCGATAACGACGAGATCCTGCCGGACGAGGTATACAGTTTCCCCGCGAGCTGCCCAGGTTGCATGCACCCGTGCGTGACACACATGAAGATGGTCGACATCCCACACTTTAAGCAGGTCGTTCTGATGAGCACCGTCTGCGAGGCCTGCGGCTACCGCAGCAATGACGTTAAGACCGGCGGCGAGGTGCCCGCCCGCGGCAAGCGCATTACCCTGCGCGTCAAGGACTCGACAGACCTGGCCCGCGATATCCTCAAGAGCGAGAGCTGCGCCCTCGAGTGCCCCGAGCTCGAGCTCTCCGTCAACCCGGGCACCCTGGGCGGCCGCTTCACGACGGTCGAGGGCCTGCTGACGCAGGTGCGCGGCGACCTTCACAGCCAGATCTTCCAGGGCGGCGCCGAGGGTGCTTCCGGCGGCGACTCTCTCGCCTCCGAGGAGAAGGCGAAGTGGGACCGCTTCTTCGAGGGCCTCGACGCCGCCATCAAGGGCGACCGCGAGTTCACCATCGTCCTGGTCGACCCCCTGGCTAGCAGCTACGTGCAGAGCCTGGCGGACGACCCGAGCAAGCCCGACGACCGTATGACGATCGAGGAGTACGACCGGACACACGAGGAGGAGGAGGAGCTCGGACTGAATGACATGAAGGTCGAAAACTACGGGGAGGATGATAAGACTGATGCCCCCGCGGCCTCCTCATGACATGGGTAGCACTGAGATAAAAGCTACCCTTTCGCCTACACGATGTTTTCTTGCCTTTCTTCATACATAAACCAAAAATTTGCATCATAGAGATACCAGAGGTGTTATGAGAAAGAAATAGTATGACTGACGGAACACAATGGACGTCTCCCTTCAAGTTTGTGAGCGCCGTGACATATTCAACTTTCTTCAACTTAGGACATAGATGGAAAAAGGCCAAGTCAAAAATACTAATGTCATAATTACTTTTCGCATCTATCTGCTGGCTGTGTCGGTCTAATGTGGCCGGAACTGAACCCTCCAAAAAAGCTCATGTGTGCCCTCGGATGGCAACTTTTTTTGTGTGTTTTTGTCAACTCTTTTATGTTTTCCTTTCCTTTCTTCTCTCTCTCTCCCCTGGGGGGATGTCATCCAGCGCGAGAAACCAATCTTTCAGAGGAATCGAATCAAATTCATCAATTAGACCCGGCATCCAGTCCGCCCTCAAAAAGTCGCCAGGTATCAAAACCAGGTCGTGGGCCGCCGGTATGGCCAAAGCTTCCAAAAAAAAGAGCACCGGTCGCAATCAAAGACGAAAACCTCCGAACATTCTTGATAAGAGGAGGGGGGCTGTAGTCTCTCGCAGGAATTTTTGTCGTACAAATACAGTTGATTCCGGCAATGTGGATTCTGCCAGTCCAGTTATCCTGGCCGAGACTTTTTGGGGGCATGATACTGCTTTTTCTTCTTCTGCGTGCAACAATTGTTCTTGCGAGTCTAGACCCGCTCTTGATATGAAAAGACAATCCAGAGTCGAAGTGGGAAGACTGTGGCGATGAAATAAGAAGAGAGACTCTGAAGAGGGGCAATGAAGCCCTCAGGTTGCCGCCGTAGAAGACCCCGGAGTTTTAAAGCAGGCCAATAAGGGCCATCTCAAGATGGACAGTGCCGAACCATGACGAAAGGAAAAGAAGGCGCGAATTCGTAGATCATGCCGAGGGGTATTAGTTCCGTAGACCAAACGCCAAAAAGACAAAAGCCCACGAGGGAGAACCAATTGTGTGTGTGTGTGTGTATCATGGATCGTGCGTGGTGGCCGAATTTCCTTGTCCCTGAGAACAGGCCAGACGATCTAAATCAGGTCCGCTCTTCTTCATCAGAGCAGTTCGCGATCCATATCCAGTGCAGAGCGGCGAAGCGAAGGCGCTAGAAGAAGGTGGGTTTCGTAAGAACGCGGTACTCCACATAGTCCTCACCGTCAATAGAGATGATGGTGCCCTGGGAGACGAGCTTGCCCTCAAAGGGGCCAGTCTGCTTGCGTTCGTACTTGATGCCCATGTAGATCTTGGCGTCCTCCTTGTTCGCTCGCATACGGTGGGCCTCCTGAGCAGCCCAGACTCGGTTCAGGCGGGAGACGTTGTCCTGGAAGCTGGCCTGTCCGTCGGCTTCTCCATCGGCCTCCCCCTCGGTGCTCTGGCGGGCCATGTAGGCAGCCTCGCGCTGATCGTTCTTTGTCTGCCTTGCCTCTACGCGAGCGACCGCGTTGACGGCCAAGTTGTTTGTGCGGGACTCGACAGCAACGCCACGGTTAGCAGCGCGGAACTCGGGAGGCTGCGTGGACTGGCGGGCCTGGTTTGGCACGAGAGTCGGGAGCGAACGGCGGGCGTGGGCTTGACGGGTCTCGTGAGTAGGAGTCTCGTGCTTGAGGGCAACATCGGTGTAAGGACCTTCGCCAAGGCCGCCGTTGGTGTTGGGTGGCAAGGGGTGCTCTCTAGGCTCCGGCTTGGTGAAACCCGAAGCGACGCGGTGACGTGCTTCATCGATGGCCAGCTTGCGGTTCTGGTCCTTGTCCTCGGCGCGCTCGCCGTGGTCCATCTGGTACTGGCGAACACGGCAATACTCCTTGAGTTCCACGCGGCTGAGGCCCTCGAGGTAGTCCTCAATCTGGTACTCATCGAATGAGAGCCATAGCGCGCCTGCGCCGGAAGGAAAGTTGCTCTGTAATGGTCTGCCGTCACGAGTCTCCCGACCCACCTTGACTCGGAACATGTCGTTGTTGCCAAGAATACCAAAAACAGCGTGCTTGTCCTTATCGTCGGGCTCCGCAGAGCCCTTCCAGAAACCCAGGAGGATCTTGGTAGGGCGGGTGCCATGGAGATCAGCCACGGGCGGGTGTGAGGGGGTGTTGGCGGTCTTCGCAACCGGGGTGGCGTTGGCAGAGTTCGCTCCCCCAGTGCGACGACGCTTCTCGGGACGATGGAGGGCGTGGTCGGGGATGTCGACGCCGTAGGCAATCTGCGGCGGCTGTGCGCCTTCAACCTGGGAGCCTCGTGCCTTGCAGCGTGCGATAGCCTGCTGGACGGCGGCCGAGTTGGGGCCAATCTCGCCCTCCGGGTCGTCCATCTCAGATCGGATCTTGACATACTCCTTCACTTGGGTCTGGTCAAGGTGCACGAGGTGATCATCAAAGACAATCTTCTCGAAGGTGACCCAGCTGCCACCCGGTCCCGGATTAAGGGGGTAAAGATCGGTGACAACCTTGCCAAGGCGATTGCAGGGCTGGACACGTGTGCGCAGGCGGTCGCGGGAATCGATAAAGCCTTTAACAATATGCTTATCACCGATGGGCGCCTTGGACTCGCGCCAGTAGCCAATCGTCACGCCCTTGACACTAGCAAGGCCATGAGTTGTACGGGGCGTCTTGCCGATCCTGGTTGCCACTGCAGGGCCTGGGGCTGGAGAGGCCTCTTCGTCTGTCTCGTCGGGGACCAAGGACTTGTTCATCTTGTCCTCGGTGAGATCACCGAAGACATAAGACCGCTTCCGCTTGGGATAATTGGAAACGGGAGCCTCGGCCGTCTCCTCGTCTTGGTCGACGTCCATGATGTTGGAGTCCTCCCTCCCAGTAAGGACGGGGAGACCCTCGGTCTTGGGGGTGCCGTCATTATTGGCCGAGCCAACAACGATCTCGTTCATCCCTGGGGAGCCCTCGTTCATGGCCACATCGCCATCACTAAGGGGTGGATCACTCAAGCCATCGTCGTTGTCAGTGTCGTCGTCAAGGTTGGCGTCCTTGACAACTGAGCCGACCTCGCTGTCTGCGCTGTATGCCGTGCTGGGCATCCTGGGTGTAAAGTCAGCTGACGCCCGGTGATCAGGTAGTTGTGGTGTAAGTGGGGCAAAGATGTAAGTCAAGAGGGCGTCTGAATATGACGTGGTGGTTGTATTATTGGGGTCTGTGTTAGGTTGTGTGGTGATATAAGGTGGGGCAGGGGGTCCAAGTAAGAGTCCACCAGCAGCTGGCCGAGAGGGTCAAACGAGGTGAGGTTGACTTTGGCGACGTTTTCCAGCGGTAGAAATTCAACTGTCGCTTGACAAGTCTGTAATGGAATAGGGTAGAGTGGGCAAAGGCAGATCTGGGCGTGCAAGGAGAGGGGAATAGAAGCATGTCGCTCTTGCGACTGGTTGACAAGCTGCTGAGAACGTACATGTTGCGAAGTCTGGTCGCAGCAGAGACGCCAGCATTGGGGCGCGACGAAGACATGGCTTGAGCCTGGTACTGTCCCCGTTTTATTGTCAAGGCGTAGTAGCACTCAATGCTTGGGCTTGTTTTGTGTCTGTGGTGGTTTGGGTTGTGGTTGCAGAGTCTTGGGCTGGAGTTGGTGTTGACACAAGAGCGAGCGGACTTGGATGGGAAGGAAGTGTGGTCAGGAGACTTTAAATAGGGAGGGGAGGAGCAGAGGTAGAACACAAGCCAATTGCATAAGGCTGACGAACAGTCTTGACGAACAATAATTGAAGCTAGATGCAGTGTACAAAGTGAAGTGATGACACCGGCGTTGATAGTATGGTTGCTCAATATTGCGAATGTTGTGCCCGTGCTTCTTCGCGATAGCCAGCCCAAAGCTCGCAGTCAGTGGAGTGACCTGCCCAGTCACCACCCTAGTCTAGCTGGCCAGGACATCTCTTCACTGGTCGAGATGACAGGGTCCCTAGCCAGCCAGAAAGTGATATATTGTGACTTTAACAAATGGCAAATTGTCCACTACAGATTCAAATGTGTCGGGGTTGTGGTATAGAAACTGAGAGACCCAGCCCAGCTTCAAGTATCAAGGGCTGCATTGAGGGGGAGAAAAGTGTGGTGTGAGAGTGTTGGAAACATGCCAAGGTCACAACCTGTGATGCGACAACAGAGTAGAAGCAGTGGGAGAAACTGTGACTAAGACAAAAGTGGCAGGCCAGACAAACTTACGTGGCAAATGATGCCTTCTCAGGCTCGATTTTGTCTGATCTCGGGCTTGTCTGCTCGGATGCGACAACGCCCTTGTCGGGAGACGTCTCGGGTGTCTTCTTAGGGTCGTTGGGTGGTGTCTGCTCTGTGGCAGGAGACTTGTCCACAGGTGGGCTCTTGGGTGCCTCAACTGAGGAATTGTCTGATTCCATAGTGTAAATGCAATGCTCAATTTGATGTAGTCAGGTGCTCAAAAAGTCAGTGGTGTGGCGCGATGATTTGCACGAGTCTGAAGTGAGGCTTGTTGATGGCGAGTGTGGAGGCTGAAGAGGAACAAGCAGATGGGTGCAAAGGATGGATGGCAGCGCTGGAGGGTGTGGACAGCCCTGGTTGCCGAGCACAGTCAGAAAGTATGGAGGGTTACGGCACTACTGGATGTCAAGGGCGGAGCAAGCCGTGTGTGGTGTGGGTGAGAGCCAATTGAGTGGACTGTGAATTGAAGAAAGAAAGTGAGATAGAAGAAGAAGAGTGAATATTGGGCTGGACAATCGATGAAAAAGATAATTGTTGGCCAGTGGTTCTGGGATGCTAATTTGCAAGAGAGAGAACTAAAAGGCTAGGGATGAGGGTTAGCCCCGATGCTGGTATTGCGAAGGTATGCCCGAGAAACTAGGCTAGCAAGTAAAGTGAGTTTTGACGAGGGGTCTTTTGCGGAACTTTGAGAAGCAAAGACTGTGCTACTCAGCGGTTTCAAAGCCTGAACTCCTAGCGTTGGGGGATTTTCTCGGGGGTACCAGGGAACCTGGAAATCTGCGGCAGCTCCTTCTCGGCTAGTGCTCGGGATATGAAGACAGGGAATTCCTGCAGTCACAGTGTAGATACGTGATGGCTGCACTCATTATATATAAGTGTGAAAATGACAGAGCTGTCCGGTTGTAGAATAATCCAGCACGGCAGAAAATATTGTGTCATGGCACCTACATGGGCTGGAGAAAGAGAATGCACCAGGGACCTCTGAGGCAGTGAGCAAGTCAGTCCGTCCGTTGACGTGATTGACCCAGTAAACACGAGGCAGTCACAGGTGAGGTTGCCTTGCCTTTCTATTGGAGGAACCGACTGGATATCGATGACACGGTATCAAAGGCCAATATACAGCCTCTGCTGCCATCTCAGGCAATAAGGTTCAATAGATGTACAACAATGCATGGTTTGAACTCGGAGGGGTGCTTTGGCATGATAATGGGATTGAGAGATGCTGGTTGAGCCTTTGACATTCTGGGCCTGGGGGACATCCTGTGGTTCCAGACCTGCCTCAGGCTCGGGCCTAAACCTTCTGTCTTCCAAGGTTGGGGTGGGCCTTGGGAGGTCTTGGTATCTGAAAAGGATCTCTCGGCAGGGAACAAGACACTAGCGGAGAAGGGCGACCGATGTCAAATTTAGCGCGTCATTACAGCAAATCTTGAATGTTGGTGGGTGACACGCCAGCACTCCCTGAGAGGCTCACTCTTTCCCAAGCTGGACAGAGGCCCTTGGGGCTATTGGCTGGGTCTTCCTGCTGTGGGGCACTAATTACATTACAATCAGCACACTGGTTTCAAATCTAACCAGACCTACCAGACATGGCCAGAGACATGGACACTCGGAACTTGCCTGGCACGCATGAGCATATATAGGTACCTGGGTATCTTGCACAGTAACTTATCGTGACTCCAAGTGTCTCACTACTTTCTCAAGCCGGTGATACCTTAGCACCGCTTAGCACCATAGCACAGGGGAGTTGTGGATGACCCATGGTTGACTTGATTGACTGCATGGGGGTCTGTTGGTTCCTAGGTAGTGCAGCCACTACCTTCTCAGAGTTCTCCACTGCAAGATTCATAGATAGTGTTGGTTCGGCGCTAAGGCTGTGAAAATCCAACTGCCTGTATGGGAGAGAGGGGACCTGGGGAATTGCCAAGCTTGATTCCAGGCCACCCACTTACACGCGGCTGTCAGAAAAAGGAGAATAGCCTTGACCAGCTTTCGATATGGATAAGATTGAACAAAAGCAAGGTGCAATAACACAATGCCATGCACAAGGTCAGGTTTGAAAATCGAGTTGGGTCTGTAAGCTC